>CABFOV010007017.1:7404-30985 GCA_902141375.1 Timema poppense | reverse complement strand
GAGGTCCTAGCTAGCTGGTTTAGTGGAGTTGAGTCAGAGGTCCTAGCTAGCTGGTTTAGTGGAGGTGAGTCAGAGGTCCTAGTTAGCCGGTTTAGTGGAGGTGAGTCCAAGATGTCTAGTATCCTCGGGTGGTGAACAAACGGTCGGCCATGAAACTTATTATTGTTACGGTTCACCGCAAATACTTTCTTTCTCTGTTATTTTATAGCTAGCAGATTGAGCCGTTATTGGCACGGAGAGCTGCATCGAAACTACAGCCAGCTGCCAGCTTCTCTATAGTTCCTCGCTGCACGGCCTGAGATAGTTCTGGCAATATCGAACCAACTATGGCATTCAATAAATTAAAATATATTAGTTACATATTTCAAGCAAAGTGTTACCTTTCCCAGAAACTCAAACCAGAAATGAACATCGACAGTGACTTATTTTCCTAAACATGGCAATTTAAGTGAAACTAATAATAAATTTCAATCTACTTTATTGTTGTTTCTTATATAGAAGATGTGTGATATAATATACTCTAAGATTTGTCTGCGCGCTCAATATTTTTGTGGGGCTATCCTTTTTTCTGTGTATTGTAGCGATAAAATACCAAATAATCTATCTTTGAATGTTTGTTCATTTGTTGTTACCAGCAAACTCAAGAAGTACTCATCGGATTGAGCCGGCACTTCTGTCGTACTCCTTGTTATGTACCAACACACTATCTCATCAGCGAGCAAACCGGCCGTAAGCAGTGAACATCCGTCGCGGCTGGTATTGCGGTTAAATAAGACCCGCGTGATATGAACTAGGGGGTAGGGGGGCGCGATTTCTTCCATTTTATTCTATCATTCAAGTTTTCGAATGTGTTGGTTTATTGTTTGACTCGAGGGAAGCCGCGGACAAATTATAGTTTGAATGATAAAATAATTGTATATTTGATTGCGTGTTTCGTGTTTAGTCCCATACAATAACACCCCGGGGATTAGAACCCTGACCTTCCCGTCATCGAGAGTCCAGTCTCTTATGAGAATGATGTCTCAGACCGTTTTACACCAGGTTCCACATCCCGTTTGAGTTACAAACATGTCTAATGTGTTAATCACTCAAATATGGTAGGGACTAGGAGGTTGAATTTGGAAGAAGTGCAACCACGTTTGCACTGTAGTTGAGTGGAAAATTATTTAGTAATAACCACCCTCAATACATTAACCCAGAGTTTGAATCCCAACCTACTATTCACGGTGGACTAAATTACTTTGAAAGTTAGACCAGTACTGTACATGATACTTTACACATATAGATCCACGAGTGGAGTTTAGAAATGATGGTAACTAAAGGTTCTTTTGCAGTGGGATGAATATATTGCTTGTCATATTGTAAAAGTAAAGCTTGGAGTGGATAAAAAGTTAGTTTTATGTCTTTTAAATTCCAATAAAGCATCTACATAATTAAACTTTATCAACTTTGTTTTCAGCGTAGGGGTCAGTGAGAAACTTTATCATAAAAAAAAAAAATTGTTTTGCTTCTATCAATTACCATGGATTATGCTGTTAATGTCCAGAGAGGAGCAGGTTTGATTAATGTATTCAAAGCACGTATAGCTCCAAATTAACTATTTTATATTTAAAGTTTGTATTGTATTGAGAGTACGATATGGTTTAAAGTACATTGTCCATTTCTAGACACTATAAGACCCTTTCACTATGTAGTATGGTACCTTGAGTAGTACAGAACCTTGGTTGGAGACTATTGTACCGATACTGTCATTTCTAAACGGTAACAGATCTCATGTGAGCTCTGTGTGCTACAATATTTTATGTCCAATATAACCGGCAACAAAGAAGCCACTCTGCACTAGTTAATACCGTGAGAACCCGATTCACTATGAAAGTATGCTCACTGTGGTGAAAGTACTCAACGGAACTTGTTACGTCTACACCATCTCCTACTAGAGTATACTAAACAAGGCAAGTAATTTGTTCGTTTCACTAATCTTTAGTTATGAATATCCGCGTTTATTCAATTCACTCACAACGCGGTTCGTTTTTATTCGGAGGACTCTTCAAAAGTGAATCAAACAGGTTATGTGAATGTTTTATTTTTTAAATAAATATCTATGAGTCCATTCATTGTACCTGCAGGTCCCAAGGTGAGTGAGAATATTCAACCACTGGTGTAGGAAATAGTCAATTGTATAGAAGAACTGTAAATAGGTACTTGATATTTTATAATTTTATCATTTATTTATAAATACTTGTGAGTCCCGAACGGGAAATTTGACATCTACAAGTTTAAATACCTAGAAAACGCGATGGATGGGTAGGTTATGTGAGGAGCTGTCCGTATGTGGACGTCTGAGGTATAATTGTATTTACTATCTGGTTCCTTGACGAGGACACGGTTCTTGCCTGAGCTGATCCTCAGATCCTGCCCATCCTAGCCTGAGAGAGTTTACCACCCTATCAATGTCTGGTAATGAATATGTGGTATGTAATTTATCATTATGTAACCTCTTTCACTCTCCATTATCTTCATACCTTTTTTGACCAGATATTTTACCAGGTACTTGGTTTTAAAAAAACCCTAAATGTCTTCTCGTCAAGTGGGATAGAAGAGCACGCTTCATCAATAATAAAAATTATTATTATTATTAGCACCGCGTCTTACTACCCGTTCGGGTTATACGCACTTACACTAATGTGTAGTGGTAGGTTGATTGTGATATGAAATGGAGGACCTACAGTTTAACGTGGAATCCGAACCACGGTGGAGGCCTGGCATTCCCCACATTCACAAGATGTCTTGTCAGAGGTGAAGGAAGGGTTTGGTAATCAGATAAATCTGTGCCGGTACCGAGGATTGAGCCCCGGCCCCCCAGCACAGAAGTCTTACACCTTACCCCTAGACCACCAGGTCACCGAATAATAAAAAGAAACGCTGTTAAATACTATCTGACTATTTGACTAATATCATATGTTCTGTGGTGTGGTTCACTAAGTAGTGACTACGTCCACATGATTTAGGCCGGTTTACATCAGAATAGGCATTACAATCTAGAATCCATCCTATCAATAGTCTATGCAATTTTCTCTTTGGGGAACCAGGAACAAAGAAAAAAGCATTTAATCTATCATTGTTTTGTTTGTTTGTGGAGTTGGTAGATGAAAAATAATAATTGTATTCTAATATGTAATAATTGAAATATATTCTTAAGGTAATTTACTTGATTTGAAATTAAGATTGTGTAGTTGTGCACTTAAAATGTAGAGGAATGCTTTCAAGTGGATCATTAGGGAAAAGAAAGTTCTATATTTTATAACCTCTTTCACCCATAATTGAAGATAGTAAGGAATGGCCACGTTGCAGTCGTATAACATTATACCTATTGCTTCTACACTAAACTTCAAAAAGTAGAAACCCTAGCATCGGTATAATGCAACCCGCCAAACTTGTTTTATGACGTCACCGCCATAGAAAGTCTCCCAGCAGGCGCAGTCTCATATTAATACTGTAAGTTACACATTATGTAGAGTTCAAATGACGTCATGACCACGGAGCTGACACCACTCTAGAAATAGTTAATATATTTTTTTAATGCTTTAATACAGAAGTTCCTAAATTTGCTCTCTATATTCGCCCTTTAATTTGATCTATAAATGTTGTACCCTTTATTTTTGGAGATAAAATATGTAATAAATTGGTTTTATGAATAAAATGTCAATATATTGTGTTCCTACGTAAGCTTTGGCCTCTTCTAGGCCCGCAAGATGATTTACTCTCGAAGAGAGAGTTCCTTGGAGTGTTGCTCGTGACCTTGGGCCAGAGAAAGACTGTATGGTCTGAGCTTCCTTCAAATACAAATTATTAATTGTGGACAGAACAGTCACTCGATACATTCAACGCTAACATTTCCTACCACAGCTAAAAGTCCATGCTATTATTAAATGCAGGGTGTCTACTGGGTCACAAAAGTCACGAATTTTTAATATCTTAGTGATAAAGTAACGAAAATATTTTTATTTTGAATTTCCCGCACATCGTAACAACGTTGCCGCTTCAAAGATAGCGCCATACACCAAACGTGACGCCTCGCGACACGTGTCAGCCTGCTTGATTGTTTTGTCTGTGATTCCAACGTCAAGGTTAACGTTCGCCATCTTGTGTTAAATATTAATGTGGTGTGATACTTGTCTCATGGAGTGTGTGAGTATGCTGTGTGTGTGTCTACAAATAATGGTTTTCGAGTGAATGAATTGGAATTCAGGTTTTGTAGATGATATGGGAAAATACCAGGACATTATCGACACAAACCGTGCGTTCATCTGTGTTGTGGATCTGGATCAAGATGTTGGCGGCAATTATCAATTTTTTACGCTTTCAGTGATCCGACTGCAATTTGAAGGCGGTGTAAAATGTATATTATAATTTCAAATTAACATTGGCAGCAAATAGCAATAGTTTTTGCAGTGAAATATGGCGTATTCTTTATAAAATATAAAATAATAATATTATTGTTAATATTTGATCCTTGAAGTAATTCAGTTAATTTGAAAGACCATTAATTCAAAAAAGTTGAAATTTATCAATTTTTAAAATGATTTTCGTTGTCTTGTGACCACATAAAATATTAGGCATAAAATATTTGTTAATCGTGTGTTGCAAAAAATCCATAATTTTTTTTGGGGGGCATTCTAAGATTGTATGCGTGAAGTTTAAGCTAGTCTGTTAAAAGATGCCTGGTAAATGTTCACTTGTTTGGCTGATTGTTGAAGAAAATAAATACTCAAATTTGTTACGCCCTGTTGAAGATGACCAGTATAAGGCTTATTTTACATTTTGTAAACAGAAATTTGATATAAGCCACAGTGGATTGAATGGAGTGAAAATTCATGGAAAAGGTAAGAAGCATTTGGAACAAACCTCGGCCCTACTCCAAGGTAAGCAAAAAACACTCAGCTTTATATCTGCTGAAAAATTTGGATGTAAAAAGCCAGAACCGGCAAAAAAATTATTACCTTCCAAAAGTAGGCCTCCTTCTGAAAATGATGTATATTTGGTTGCATCTTCGTCTAAATTAGTTGTTTCATCTTCCCCATCTTTTGGAGGAACTTTAAGTAAAGTTTGTGTAAATAATGATAGCTTTAAAACAGGAATTATGTAGTCCATGAATAAGGTTATGGCTCATACTTCTGATAGAGGTTCATATATTTCCAGTGATATTTTCTCAATCATTTTTCCTGACAGTGTAATAGCACAGAAGTTCAAAATATCAAAAAGACAAACTTGGCTATTTGACAACCTTTGGTCTTGGACCCTTCTTCCAAGAAAAACTCTCGGTGGAGTTAAAGAAGACTGCATTTTTTACAGTTTCACTTGACAAAAGTCTCAATATAATTGCCCAAAAAGGGCAAATGGGCATCATTGTCCGTTATTAGAACTCAAGTTTAAATGTGTTTTTGACCCGATACTTGAACTCTGTGTTTTTAAGGCATTCTACTGCAGCTGACCTCCTTGATTCCTTTACGTCAGGTATGTCTGAATTAAGACTGCCTTTAAAGTATGTTCTATAAATTGCTGTTGATGGAGCTAATGTAAATTTAAAATTCCTTAAGTACTTCAATCAAATGATGGGAACGAATTTAGATGCCCTTGAAGACAAGAAACCTATTGATGTTGGCACATGCTCTCTTCATACAGTTCATGGGGCTTATAAGACAGCTTATAATAAATGTAAATGGCAAGGTCATAATTTTCTGCGTTCGTTGTATTATCTGTTTAAAGATTTTCCATATCGAAGATCTGATTACATCATCTCAATTGAATCAGACCTCTTTCCACTTAAAATGTGTTTCATAAAATGGGTGGAAGACTCAAAAGTAATTGAAGGAACCTTGAAAATGATTCCGCATTTAAAGAAATATGTGGCTTTTGTGTATTCCAAACCAAGTGAAACAAAAAAGAATTTAGGTGTTGTGCGAGACTTCCTAAATGATAACCTTTTTGAAGAAAAACTCTTTTTCTTGCAGTCAGTAGCAGGAGAAGTGGAACCATATCTTACAATATTTCAAATGGCAATCCATGTTGGCCTTTGTATATGCTGAACTCTATTCGATGGCACGTAGCATTGCTGCTCGCGTCCTTAAGGCAAAGGTTATAAGCAACGTGAGAAACTCAGGACAGCTATTGGCAATTGATGTCAAAAATTAAAATCTATTGAGCTTTTCAGACGTAGACATAGGCTTTGGTGTGAAGAAATTTTATAAAATTGTGAAAGAACTTGATGTACAACTCCTTAGAAAAGATTGCAGACACTTCTTATTGGAAATATTTCAAAAACTGACTGGGCCTAGGTCATCATTATGAAAGGGAATGGTGAAAGGTGCTTCATGCCTTTCACCCCCAGTAATGACTAGTGGCACTCTAAGAGTACAACGGGTTAACATAGCTCTTGAACAACTCACTTCAAACAACCATATTGCATACATTGAAGCTTAACATATAAGTAAAAACTACCTTGAAATATGTGAGCAGTCTTCTGTTCTAGAAGAGCTGAAGACAATTGATTTCAATGAAACCAGACTAGATTCTTTTCTCCTCAACATCTTCATTAATGCAAGGCATTGCTGTCATTTTGCACGATGATATTTACAATGTTCCATGGAAACAGTGCTGTAAAAAGAGGTTTTTCAGTAAACAAGGAATATTTGGTTGAAAATATGAAAGAGCGTTCTCTAATCTCCCAACGCAGCTTTTATTCAGTGGTTCAGTCGGTAGGTGACATAAAGAATGTGGAATTTACAAGTGGGATGCTGCATGCAGCTAGGTGAGCAAGTTCCAAAAGGAGGGAAGCAATTAAAGAAATGAAGAAGAAAGAAAGTGAAGAAGCTAACAGATCAAAAACAACATTGGAAACTGTAAATAAACTGGAGGCAAAGAAAAGAAAACTTCTCCAACAGGCTGAAGAAGAGGCCTCAGAACTTTAAACTGAAATCGACTTAAAGAAGAAACAACTGAGGCAGATGTAGATCCTGTATGTTGTGATTTTGTGTATAAACTAAATATTAGGTGACAAATTTGAACAATATTAGATTTTTTATGTTTGTTGAGAGACTTCAGCTTCTGTGAACTTCAAACATCATTAATTACAAGTAAGTCTTCTTGTTGATACGGTTATAGTAATAGTTTTTACTTGTGTTTGTTATTACAATATCTAGGCCCGACGTACAATATAATGTTCGACCGTTTACCGAAGCTAATTTTTTTTACACCGCGTCTTACTGCCCGTTTGAACTATACGCCCCCGAAGGAATTTTGTGGTCAAAAAAGGTCACCAAAAGATCACGAAATTTCGTTCCTTTAACCGAGTATACACCCTGAAATGTCTTGGCTACTAAATATAATGGAGGTTAACGCATCAAGCATTCTACCACAGAGGAAGACGCATCAAAGGTTTTCTTTGCTTAGATTCACGAAAAATAAATCTTATAATTGTTTGGCCCATCATTGGCTCACCCCAGCCTTGGTTGCATACGCGTGAGGGGCAAAACGAATGAATAGAAATCTAGTATCGAGTTTTATAGATATATACGATAACACATTAACTATTGTTTTACCACAATTTATGTTGGTATCATTGAAAATATGTATTTATTATTCTTTGTTAAGTAATCGAAGAATTCTATTGTTTGAGATGACAGCGAAAAAATTCTAGTATGCGTTACATTGGGTATTTCCATTGCTTTTTAGCAAAGCTTGTGATATTATTTTTGATTCGACACTACGTTCCAAAGTCAAAAACAGTACAAAATCTGATTATTTTGTTCAAGAATTTAACCACACAGGTAGAACACAGCTTGAAGGTAATTTATTAGCAACAAATTATAATATATTTAAGTTTTTAATTATGCTTGTATTTATTTCAACAAGATTTTTTACGACTTAACATAAAAATACTTTGAAATACAATTTAATTTTTAAATGTTCAATTCAAACATTATATTATACAACTATTTAATTACCTATTTAAAATAATATATTTTATGATAAGTGAAACCAACAACAACCAAAGAACACTATTTTAAACTACTATTTAAAACCAGACATATGTGTTTGGGATGAGATAGAATAATATGATTAAATACAAATGAAATATTCTTCCTTTATATCCTTGTCCATTACAAAGTAATTGTTCTCTTTTCTGTTAATAAAATACAACAATTTCACTGTCGCTATCATTTTCTTTATTTGATAAAAGCGTGTAAACTCTCTTTATTCAACTGCTTCAAGCCATAATGCCGCGTTAGGGAGTAAATATGTTAAATTATAAGGTTTAAATAATAATCTTGTTTTTTACATTTTATAAACAACCCGGGATAAATTGTAAAATTGTACAAAAGCTTGCTAAATGTGGGATTTGATGTTGTAGCCTTAGGTACAAAACATACCATCAGCAATTTTTGTATTTGGTGTTTATTTTAATTATTTATTTCCGTGCTTACAACTCTCAATCTTTTAACCAATGAATGTAGTGATTATTTTAAAAATAAGACTTAAAACAGTTTCACTGACTTCATATCACGTCCATTTCCTATAAAATATTAGTATATAAAATAAAATAATATTATAAAATTATTTAACTAAGTTAAAATTTATATATTATTATACCTATTTATAAAAATTCTCAACTAGTTTTGAATAAAATTTCCTATAAATTGGCCAATTTATTCATATGAGTAAACCTTTATTTTATTATGAATGGATTATAGCACCTCGAAAAATTCAAATATACTTTTTTACATTGACAACCATCTACTAGGCCTACATTATGTATTATTTAATAATATTATCCATCAAAAGTGACAGCTCATATCAGATGTAGTGACGTATGAACACCTGAAAGCTTCTTAGATATAGTAACTCTTAGATTGGTGCATACTAGGCAAATAGTTTGCAAACTGTTTCAGAAAACACTGACACACATTTCAGAAAAAAAGAGCAACATGTTAGCAAACAATGTTTCCATATATGTGCTAGAGTTTAGGGACACAGATAGCCATCTTACTACTAGTTGGAACCTTACAATATTTCACATCATACTATCTGGTGGCAACAATATATATTGTATTAATAATTATAAGAGCTATTTAAAATAACATATTTATTAAATGGTTGAAAACTACAAAAAATGTTACATTTTCTCGATTTAAATTTTTTGGTTGGTATGTATAGCTGAATATTATATGTATATCCCTAATACATTAAGTTCAACAGGCCGCCAAATATAATATCTTCCACATACCAAGACGTCATTGCTCCCCCTCACGCATTTAACTTGTCAAACACTCATGTGGTTTGGTTTGCGTTAAGGTTTGTTGGAGTTTTCTAATCCAGGGTGTTTATTTCTACTCAGAGAGTGTGATCGCACAAGAACATATCTTCGGGTGAGCGACAGTTGGATATGGACCCCATGCTCCAGAAACATGGAGCCATAAGGGTGGACTTTGTACCTCCAGGTCTCCGAGAACTCGTCATGGATATCTCCAGGGAGGTAGGAGAGCAATTATTCTCGGCTGAAAGGGACTGGGATAATTAAGGTGCTTATTTATCAGCTTATTTATATTTAAAGTTATTATACCTAACATAAAAATATTGCAAATACATACCTATATATATTTTGGCAACACTAGATTTAATTATGTATAAAAACTACTAAATTAAGACATAGTATGACAAATAAAGCCATACTATATATATATATATATATATATATACATACATATATATATATACATATAACAGGACCTGTAACCCTTCACAATACACATTTTAATTCAAGGTATTGGAATATATTGTAATGTTTAGGTGAATAAGTTTGCTATATACCTTTATTTTACAAAATAAATAATTATTTAACCCTAGATATCTTTAATTAAATTTTATTAGATATTTTGATTGTATTTATTTTAATAGAAGCAATACACCATATACACTAAAAATACTTAAAACTGCAGGAGTTTAATCCTAGACAGGATTTAAGACAGATCCATACAATTTTACCCCGTGAGAAACTGAACCAAAGAAAATATGGGCTAGTTTCAATGTTCAATTTTCATGGTTTAATGTAAGTTGAAAAAATATATATCCCAGATATTGAGATTAGCACTGTCACATATATTCTAGAATATATATCCCAGATATCAGGATTAGCACTGTCACATATATTCTAGAATATATATCCCAGATATCGAGATTAACACTGTCACATATATTCTAGAATAGAACTTTAAACATAACTTGATGAAATAATCCATCTATACGTGACCAGTTGATTTTATTTGGCTTCTGGGTTATTGTGTTTTGAGTGCTGGTAAAATTAATCTTTAATGCTTTCTATTAATTATATTTAATATATATTAATAATATATCCTTTTGGATTAATTAAAAAATTATATATCTTTCTATTATAAAATATGTTATTTTACCACTTAACAAAATTATTTATCTTTTTGGTTAAATTGATCTTCCAACCAATATTTATAGCTTAGATTTTAGTTAACAACAGTGGTGTATTGAACTTGTGATGATCATTCAGTTTGTAGCTGTTTACATAACAAATATAAAGAAACGACCAAAATAGAAGTGTTTATCACGTCAATTAAGCTTTTTTTAAACACTAAACTCTTAGCACACATGCAACTTATTATCAGGCCATTTTTTCATTTGAAAGATATTTCGGAAAAATAAGTCAGATTATAGCTTTGCATCCGCTAGTGATCCGACTCTGGCAAATTATCTTTAAATATCTAGTTCAATAAAATGAAAGCGTTACCTTATTTACCTGATTAGAATTCGGAGAAATTTTGTAATCAATATCTCGTGAATAGTTGGTTTTTGTCATTGATTTAATGAGCTCTTATCTGAAATTACAGAACTCAAACTCAAAAAAGATTCCATGCCATTCATAAATCAGCTGTTTGTCCATCGCAAGAAAACTGTTCTCCACCGGAAGTTGATCCAAAGTCTGATACACTCTGTTGGTCCATATCTTAAGCAAAGCCTACATAATATTGACCCTGACCTAATCCCTATAGGGTGAGTCCCTGGGCCAAATTACCATCTCTGACTACTTGTTATAAAAACGGGAGTATTGTTGTGGCTATAAACGCTAGTTGTGTGCCATTTGTCCGTTTGTTGGAGCAGGTGCTACGACATCAGCCTCTGTCCTTGTATCGGTTCATAGCGGACTATCTGGAGTCGGTCAACACCGTCAAGAAACACGCTCAAGGTAACATGAAATAGTCCCCAAGCCTATTTTCCTCCTTATTTCTTCTTCCCACTCACACAAATTTGGCCCATAAGTAAGGATACATTAAACTACCCCGGAACTAACTCATGCCTGTGGTCCATTGACATTCTTATTGGCTCTAGTCTTGTGGGAGATGTGTTGTTAGTTTAATGTTGCTACGAGGGAGGTAAGTTATCGTATTTAAGCCCTGCCTTGCCTGGGGCATTATCCACTTTATAATCATTTTAAAAATATGATAAAATTTGTTAAATTCCAGCTTTGAGGTGTTTATGTTTATGCACAAGGGATAGTAACTTTTAAAATTTCAGACATCTGCGTGCGATAAATATCACGAAATGTTCATGACAGACAAAAATTATTAATTTTATTAATATATAAAATAGACAAGGAAAAATATATAGCATAATGTTCAAATAGGTTTTTTAATTTAAGTAGGATTATATTTTTTTACTGAACAAGTTTTTGAAATTAAAAACAATTGCATTAAAATAACGTTATTAATTCTAAAAATCCCCATCAGTGATCCAAAGCGTCAAGCTTGCAGCTGGACAGGTTTGGTAGTAAAGAGAAGTTCGGGTTCGAGTCTCGGCTGGGTGAATCAGAAGATGTTAAAACTGAACAGTAGTGATTAGCTTTATACTTGGTGTTATTTTGAATACGTACAATGTTTATCAGATACAATAACGTCTCCCTTCCCGCCTTCTAAGTTATCCGATTATCCCCCCACCGACCGTGTTGACGTGTTTCCAGTGGCGGCCAAGCTGGTGGGGGAAATGCTCGAGAACGCAGAGCTTGAGTCCTTTCTGTTAAAACAGGGCGTCTCTCGTGACGTAGCCAACAGGGCGTCGGTCATTATACAGGTACTCATCGCTATTTAAATACAGTATAATATTAGTTAACAGTCCAACAGTAAGTTGACAACGCGTTACATCTTAATTTGAACAGAGAATAGAGTGCGCTGATCTGTTGTAGGGGAGTTTAGTAGTGTCGGTTGGTAGCACTCCTTGTCTCACACCAGTTGTCAGTTAAACATGGCAACTTGGCTAGAACACTAGACCTGTTGTAGGGGAGTTTAGTAGTGTCGGTTGGTAGCACTCCTTGTCTCACACCAGTTGTCAGTTGTCAGTTAAACATGGCGACTTGACTAGAACACTAGAGCTGTTGTAGGGGAGTTTAGTAGTGTCGGTTGGTAGCGCTCCTTGTCTCACACCAGTTGTCAGTTGTCAGTTAAACATGGCGACTTGACTAGAACACTAGAGCTGTTGTAGGGGAGTTTAGTAATGTCGGTTGGTAGCACTCCTTATCTCACACCAGTTGTCAGTTGTCAGTTAAACTTGGCGACTTGACTAGAACACTAGAGCTGAGAGAAAGTATGGGGCTGTAATATACTAAGCATGTTTCTTCAGTGGAGATTCAGCGTCATCGTGTCAAAGTTAACGATAGAGAAGTGATGAGTCGTCGAAGTGTGACAACATCTTGTCCAGTTTGAGCTGGGACAACAAATAGTGAGAGAAGTGGTGGACTGAAAACAAAGTCCGTTTTGAAGCAGCCATCTTTGATAACAGAAGAGTGACTGTGGGGGAAATTGAGCTAGATTTGAGTTTTCACATTGACCAATAGAAATTATTACTCAAGAGCTAGGCTTCCACAAGACGTGTGCGAGGTTGGTTTCGCAAGCACCGTCAGAAAACTGCAAGGTACAACTAATGATTAGTGCTCTCTCATAACTCCAATTATATTCCGTTCATGGTCATGATTTCCTCAAAGGTATCGTTACTGGAGACGAGAATTGAGGCCTAGTACCCGCTGTCTAAACATTCAAGATGGGCAAATGTGCGGGCAAATCGACTGTATTTTGGGGTCATTAAGATGCACTAGGTAGATTTAATGTAAAAGGGCACAAAAATCAATGCAGTGTCATGATGTGCAACTTATAACGTTTAACAGCTGCCGTTAGACGAAAACGCTCTTGGCTGCTTACAGCAGGTGTTTGGCTTCTCCACGATGGCAATAGACACTACATCGACACTGCTCCAGGTGGACAATTATATAACTTACCTCCTACAGCCCAGATCTGTATCCTACTATTTATAATGTATTCCCAGCTTTTATCATCTTTCCGGCCAAAAATTTTCAAGTGACAATGATGTGAAAACAGCTACCATGAGGTGGTTGACAATGCAAAGCACATTCTAGCTATATGAGACAGACTTTATCTAACTATTTCCCCGACTGAACAAATCCCTCAAACATGGGGGGCGGGGACTGTGTTGAAAAATAGATTAACAAGCAAAGATTACAACAGTTGTCACCGCTGTCTGTTTTGTTGAATATGTAATACATCCATCAGAATCCATGTGTTGTAAACTTATTTTTGGACTGCCTATTAGAAATAATGTATTAACGCCTAAGAGAGCACTCAAGCCAGGTTTACATGTTGGTATGTTGGTTGTTTACTTGTGGTATTACTCGTCTGAGATTGAGTACTACCACAACTCATGAAAAAGATAGATCGGGGGAGGAGGAATATTTTTTAAATGCTTTAATTGATATGTTAGAGTGTCAAGAGCTCTGTATTTGCAAAACAAATTCCGATGGGGAAAGCAGCCCTGTGATTTCGTGTTACGATACATGAAACGGATGACGTTCCAGAAGCGAGGACTGTCGGGTGTTCTGATACCACTCAACGCTCTTTTCAGTGTTCCTTTTATTCAATTTAGTCTTTATAGACTGTAAACCAATACTCAGATCAGTGAGACAATCATTATAACCTGTTAGAAACATGAGAACTCAAACTGGACGGAGGATAAAGATCTGGAAGGAGTGGTCAATAGGTGAGATCTTATTAGTAACAGAGCTCCCCTTAACACTCCTGATTGGTTCAATTAGCATTGTCACGCGACTCAGAGCTGTGACGTTCAAGACCCAAGGAGTGGAACCTTAGCAAGGGTCCAGAGGATTGAAAAGAAAGGGGGGAAGGTTACAAGTATGAACTTGGTCCTAGTAGGAAGTCCAGCAACTGTTGCGCCAAACTGTATACATTTGATTGTCTAAATACTCTAAACCGTACTATTAGGATACACTCGTTATCTATTTCAGGCGACGTTCCGCGGGCACAGGGCCAGGAAGATGAGGCACGAGGAACAAGACTTGGAACGTGAGTATGAGGAAATTGGTCACACATTCAGAGAGGAGGGAAATACTAAACGCTGTTGAGGTGTTAAACCGAGATTATCATGATATACTTTATATTCGGTTGAGGCTCTTCCTTGACATTTTAATTTATATAAAAACACTTATATTTAAAGATTGAAATTTTTGTTGCAAATGTATCCCACGAAAAATATAAAGTTAAAAATAATTTCAATCTTACTAGAATACTCATAAAGATCTGTGTTCCAAGGGCTTACCATTTACGTCCCTATATTATGTGGTCTGATTTTAGTTGACATTTGAAGTAAACACTAGCCTTCACTAATATGATTTGTAAATTCAAAATGTTTTAAATACTACAGTGAAATATTCCATAGTGGACACCAATTTTTAAATATAAAACTCACCCCATCAACACTGAAGAGACACCACCCAAATATCCGTTCAAACGTTCGATCCCACACGTGCTACACGCCGTCAATCTGGCGAGAGCTGCAACGGTCAAGGTTACGTATCGTGCCGGTGACGTCACGCCCATACACTAATGGAGATAGTAGTATTCTACAAGGTTCTGGATCAGCATCAATGCATGCGCTGTGTTCCCCTTTCCTCTCGTCACCCTCCTTTGCGTTCCTTTCAATCCATCTCGGGGATCACGTGGTCAGGTTATTATATTGGCATGTTTCGCCCGTGTGGTTACTCATTATACCACAGGTTTCAGCGTAGGTAAGCCGCGCTATCTGCCACATATGTAGTCTGTAAATATTTTCAAAATTCTATTTCGGCTTAATCTCGTCATGCTCTTTCAAAATTATCCTTTTGAATTCAGATATTTATTTAAAATTGATGATTAATTCTCTTTAGACTTAAAAGCATCATACTTTTCCTAAATTACCTTTTTGGACTTATTTTTTTATTTGAGACTTAAAGGTCTATTAATGTATTTACTAGCCACTAGATGACTGGTTTAAATAAATGAAATTAATATAATGGGCTCTTGCCATCACCTTTCTCTTTTTAAAGGTCACTCTTAATATATTGATGTTGAATTATCATTGCCACCAGATGGCATTGTTAAATTATTTAGGGCCCTATTTTGGAACTTGTACCCAGGACACTAGTCGTACGCCTGTTTGTAGTTTTACCTGTGTTGATGCCACTCTATGGCTTGTTTATAATTTATAATAAATTTTGTATGGGGGGCACTTGACGACTCATTTATATTTTGAGGTATTTTAATATGTTATTTATCATTTTTCGAGTGTTACCCATGACTGCTAGTCCTATCTTTAACTTGTTCGATACGTTCCCCTAGCTACTACACCGCTTTACTACTGATTGTTTGTAAATATATATATATATATATATATTGTCAATAAATGTAAATCTCCGTTACCGACTGCTTATTATTTCCTACCCGGAGATTTAGGGCAGGGGGTTCAAGCTAACTGTACAAATTAAGTTACCTTTATTTTATTTACAGATGTTCAAAAGTTTTTGAAAAATCTGGGGGTGGATGAACAATCGGCCAATGAGGCTGCTAGCAAGATTCAGGTGAGTGATTATTTCCTTCGCCGTGACTCATTACTCACCTGGGATAGTGTCAATATTGATTACGCTAGTAAGGTCGTGAGGAATAAGGTAGAATTTGAAGTAGGTAAACCCTAATTTTTTATTTGGAGTAGAGTGATAAAATCCATAGAAATAAACACCCTAGATTACACCTGGCCGGGATTCAAAATCAATCCTCACGTCACCGACAGACTAGGCTATATGAACACGTGACCTTAATCCCGAAGAAACTTTTACTAAACTGTAACTGCTCGCCCCTGATAACAAAACCATTATTATCGTTTACAAAGGGAGCTTACCTCAAATTTTGTCACGTTATTACCTTCAATTAATACAATTAGTATGTGAGTGTTATCTTAAAACAAAAATAATTACACTACATTCAATTTTTTATCTTGAAAATACATCTTATATTAAGTAAAGAGTCTTATCATGGTAATTTCTACATAATACGATGCGTGACTTCTTCCCTGCGCGGGAAATTAATAACTTCGTGACTAGAAAAGTTAATGTTTAAAGGAATATGTTTATAAAATTTACATTAATGATTAATTTGAATGAAGCTGCGGGCAAGGACTAGTAAGATCATAAATCATGATCTTACCAACCTTAAAAGCCAAGTCAATTGTATATAGAAAACCTTGAAAATTAAAAGATATTAGGGCTTACCCTCATCGGGCCTGCTAACTAAATTTATTGGAGGGGGTGGGGGGGGGGTTAATAAAACAATGCCTCTGATTCCCACACTGGCCATTACAGCCCATCACTAAAACCCTTCACATGGGTGTATAAAGGACACTATTTCAAAATGGGGGGGAAACCATAGTTATACATTCAAATACCTTGAATTTAAAAATATAATGTTAAGAACTAAAACATGAATTGATGGAATAACATTAAAATAAATCCCCAGAACAGTGTAGATACTTTTGTTATAACTTACTTTATTATGAACCAAATAGCCAAAGTTATTATTTATGCTTTTAGTGAGGATTACTCTATTTGGATATCATATTATGAAAATTTAAAAATGACACCTTGACACGGGAAATGAACCCGGGACCTTTGGTTTAGTACGCCAATGCTCTAACCACTGAGCTATCCAGGGATCGTCCCGTGCCCAGGGTCATTCTTAACTCATATTTTAAGGCAGAGTCTGTGATGGACGTGCGGAAATCATCGGCTACGGGCTTAAAATATGAGTGAAGAATTACCCAGGGCACGGGATGATTCCTGGATAGCTCAGTAGTTAGAGCATTGGCGTACTAATTCAAAGGTATTGGGTTCAATCCCCGTGTCTAGGTGTCATTTTTCAACTGTCACAATACTGTATTATAATCATGACAAGATAACGGTTACCTCTTTATAGACAACTCATAATGATCTCATCTAGTATTTCTATGACAAAACAAAATCAAACTAGGGTCAGTATGTAACGATATCTGTAACTTATGTTCTTAACGCACAACACAAATAATTATTATATACCTGCGTATTTTAGATCACTCTTGGAACGCACTCTCCCTCACTAATCATGAAGGAAAACTGGTTTCCAATCCTTTTTAAATCACAGTGTTCAATATCAACGCCTTTAGGATATTTACCATGAGTGAGTCAATACGAAGTAGGCCTACATACAGCCTGGTATGAAGTGTTCTCTACAACTTGAATAAAATATACTTACCATCTTACAGGCGACTTACCGTGGTCACAGACTCAGGAAGATGGACCAGGAAGAATTGGACGTGACGCGTGAGTAGACGGTGATTGGTCACAGATCTGAGAGAGAGAGACTATACCCACAGTTTCAATCAGTTGGTCAACATAGCAAGGAATTCACTAATAATTATACTCAATATTGTAAATAGAGTGAATGCATTCCTATTAGTTAAAAACGAGACTTCCATTTACCTCACTATAATAAATTATGAAGTCCCACTTTAGATGAGACTCGAAGTAAATGGTCGTCTCTAGTCAACAAAGCCATCCAATCGAAATGTTCTCAATATCAAACCTTTCCTGAGTGAAGTCTCGTTCATTCTGCCCGATCATGGTTGACTGACCAGACCAAATAAAGCTAAAGCTATATTTTGTTCTCCCAGATGTCGAGGAGCTGATGGAGAGCCTAGGATTGGACGCACTTTCGGCCAATGAGGCCGCCAGCAAGATTCAGGTGAATGCTCCAATTATACCCAACATCTCACTAACCATTAGCTCTAGAAGAATTTATAATTATTTAATTGAGTATAGATGAGAAGAGTTGAATTTATAGGAAACATATTCTCGTTTGCGTGAGGAGAGTGAGGTATACAAGAAACTGCCCTCAGTACAAGTGGTCGGAGTTCGTGTCCACGATCTTTCAGTTACTGGAAAACCAGACTATAGATGAGCCTAGCATTTAGCTCACGTGCGCACTGAAGTAGCTAGCTATTAAAACATGTATAGTGAAGTATTTGGTAAAAAAAAAATTAGGATACTGGGTTGTAGAGTATGTTACATAATTATGAGCTACATACCCTGTACTTATCACAAGACCTTGTTAGGATAGTCAAGTCTCGTAGTTTACGGTGGGCAGGACATGCAGCGTGAATGGAAGAATCTAGAACCTTATTCAAGGTATTACTGGAAAACCCGATGAGAATAAACCATTGGGAAGACCTAGATGCAGTTGGGAGGATAACATTAGAATGGAGCTGAAAATGATAGCGTGTAATGAGGTGGACTGGATAGAACTAGCTCAAGATTGGGATAGGGTGTAATGAGATGGACTGGGTTTAGATAGCTCAAGATAGGGATAGGGTGTATTAAGGTGGACTGGATATAATTAGCTCAAGATAAGGGATAGTTTGTGTACTTTGATAATTGCTCCAATCAACTTTAAAGTTCCTAATGTCTTGGAGTAAGCAAGTAATAGCAAAGTAAACACAAGTAATTATTGGTGATAAGCTAGCAGATATTTGCTTGGTGAACACCACCCGTTGTCTTAACTATTGAAAACTCCAGCTATGCACAAGCTTTGATAGGAAAGGGTGTGTGTATGAGCTTAAATTAATATAGTATAAATATTATGTACTTAGGTAGACCTTCCCAAATTAAAATAAAATAAGAGAAAAAAGTATTGAATAAATGTGTACTTTAAAAATAGCATTTACTCAAAGAATAGTGTCTTATCATATCTTACCCAGCCTTTTTGGAGAGTTAATCAAAATATGTCATATCCTCCATATTAGTGGTACTCAATATAAGTTAGATATTAAGAATAACTCTCAAAATGTTGAATTCGAAGAGGATGAGGTCCGTCCATCCCGTTTTCTACTGTGTCGGTAGCACCCCTCCCCCTCCCCCCCGTCCTGTCCCACCAAGTCCCTTGTGCTACTGTTGTAATATCAATACATCAGGTGGAACTTTGTTTCAGGCGACGTTTCGCGAGTACAGAACCAGGAGGACGCAACAAGAAGATCTGGACTCACGACGTGAGTAGTCGTGGGTGGGGCTGCGGGATATCCTACAAATATAAAGGTGTTCAAGCGGCCATTCAATAATCGTTTTCAACAACATTTATACTTTTTTTTACCAATAAGCATTTTTTCATAAAGATTACATCGAAGTTTATTGAATGTTTACAAATTGACAAATTTTTAAGAAATATAATTGTGTTATCTTCTATACATAGGTGTAAATGAACACATGTTACAAACTTGTAGGGCACGTAGGGGGTCCACAGTAGACCAACTTTTAATTAGCACCCTCGTCTCCGGAAATGCACCATTTTCGCGTTGCAAACTGGAACTGGGAGCGTGGAGAACTCTCTACTGCCTCCCTCGACCAATTCGTCTGTCCCCAAATAGCTGGCTGATGTATTCTCGAACAGCGAGTGAAGAGAGTTGTGACGCACAGTCACATGTGTTGACGAGTTAGTAACGGTACGTCTTCCAACATTTCTGGAAATACTTCTTGCATGAATAATAAATAACGTCGTGAAGAAGGTACGGACCAATTAAACGACCGTCGATAATACCAGCCCACAACGTGGATGTTGAGCTGCTGTTGGAATTCGTCGGTATATAGAACAACCGTAGAAATTCCAATTGCAACAGGCAACGTTACACAAACTAGCGAGAAAAGTAAACTCGTCGATGAAAAATCAGCCGTACTCATTGCATGAACTGTCTGTGGATCTGTTGATCATATAATACCTGCCAGACACTCATATGATTAACGACCATGTCATGTCCTATAGTTTGGCTGTTAATGGATGGGTTATGTTCAACCCTATAGTAGCATTTATTGGAAATAAAGTACAAAAGCCTACAAAGAGTTAAGCAAGTGAACTCACCCTGGCCCCATTCAGCTGTCTCACTTCACTATGTCCTCCCCGCACGAGATCACAACAACTTGCCTCTATGATATTCACCAAGCGACTAAAAGAGGAAATATCGTGCAGAATGGACTGAACGGTATCTCGAGACCTGGTGGGAAAAGTGTGGTGCGCACGCGCAATATTGTAGTGTTATGTCGTAACACGTGACCTGGAATATTCTACTAGCTCCTACGTGGTTCCCCGGACTTCTATCTATCCCCTCCCTCTCTTCTTTGTTTTGTGTTGACCGTTATTTGTTTACCCCTCTTCCCCCTTTCTGAGCTAGTATGAGCATATATAATGGTGTAGTTCAGAATGTACGACTACTCTTGTCTGGATCGTGTCCTCGGACACATCTAGGTGTCCTGGATATTTCTGGGAGGTACTAAAATCTCTTTCGGCCTATTGTTCATGTAAATTTCTTTTTGGCGAGTAATATTATCAATTCATAAAAATTTATTAAATTTTGAACTCTTTCATATTAGTTTACTTTCAACATGAAGCCCCGTAAGGTTTCGTGCGATGTCACGAGTTTTTGTTTACGTATCGCTTTTGAGAGCTTAGATGTCTATCGCCCATAGGCTGAGTAATATTTGTATATTGTTGTCAAAGTTAGGACTTGCAACTTATTGTTCAAATGGCAGAGATAGTTTATTTTCGCATAGTATATCGTTGTCCTAGTAAAAGGCTTGTATTACCTGCGAGGCAGGGAAATATGGTATGTTCTTATTATCAAGGCCATAGATAAGTATAGCCCATATGGCACCCAAAGTTTCATATTGTCGTTGTATTGTTTTCTACTCTTTGGAGTAACCTTATATATCACATTGAATCGTAACCGATCATGGTTACTAAATGTTCCCGTAACTCTTGTTTTTCGCCATTGCTTCATAGCACAAATTTATTGTTCAATATTTATCACAATAAAACTAAAATGTTATTTTTGACGTATGTCTTTATATCGAACCTTTATGATATCCTTCGCTTGTACCCGTAATATATATATTGAAATAGTTTAAGTGTGAGTTCATGGAAACAGAAAGTAAATAGACCAGAGTCGGCCTATTCGATTTTCGTTACTATCCTATCGGATCCTCTGCAATTATTGGTTCTTTTTTATATGATATGTTTATATTGTACGCCAGCCTTATTCTTTTGGTAAGACTAAGGGCGGTGTTACACTATGAAGCATTTATTCAAATCCTGCAGTACTCTGGTTCTTCTGAGACCCGCAGTTCATCCTGATGACGGTGAGTGTTCCTGTTTCCCGCTATCTTGACAAACTCTGGTAAACACTGCATGAGATGGAGTCGGACGATTTGGAAAACGGTCTGCTTAAAGCCAGCGAGCAGCCCTAAAATTACAACGAACCTCGCTGTGTGTCAGTGTAATTGATAAAAATATTCTCGTCCAATATCTACTGGGACTGATCGTTGAGAGAGATTGGGGGGTTTGCATCGCTTGATATCCACCGCAAGAAAAGGAATGGAATTTTAAAATTAGTAGTCCCTGTACACGAACATGTGCACATTGAAGCCGGAATTTAAATAATTTGATTAGTCTACATTTTTGAAAATCAATTAAAATTTGTGCTTAAAGAAATAAATAAAGACATTTTTTCTGTCCGTTTGAAGTGAAGAAAAGCATTGGCCGTGATGATGCTGGCCACTTCTGTTGGTTTTATGTAATAAGGAAAGTTTTAGTAAAAGGGCCAGAAATGGTTTATTTTATTAAAATGAAATTGTTAATCAAGGAATTACAATAAATTATAACCGAAAAATGTATATTTTGAATTTAGATAAAAATGCTCTACAACACTTTAACCCGTTTTTAATTATCTTATAAATATTCTCTTCACTTTTAAAGGTCCCATTGTAGTTGACTTAAAGTAAACTATGGCCTCCACTTAATGGAACTGTCCAATATAAATGCTCCCTTACTAAATATTTACCTTTCATTTTGATTGACTTTTGCCGATCATCTAAATCAGGAATTCCCAACATTAATTAATTAGGCTGACACAATCAAGTTCTACAGGTTTGAATTACAAAATACACGTGTAAAGCAGAAGGTTGGTAAATAATATTTATCTCATATATTTGAATATAATATTTCAAGAGCTTTGATTGCCTATTCATATTTACAAATTACTCTCGTTCGGTCCTTGAATTGGGCTCAAAATATTCTAATTAATCTCACTCAATTACCGGCCTCTTCTCTTCTTTGCGTTCTCGAGCTCCCTTATTATATTTCCACGTTGTCCCAAATGAATGGCATGGCCGGTAAAAAGCAACTTGTGAACATTCTTGTGTAACCCTGGTCTAATGAAGGTACTGTTTACTTGTTTTTAGATGCTCAAGGGTTGTTGAAAACATTGGGTCTGGATGTACACACGGCGAATGAAGCTGCTACTAAGATTCAGGTGAGCTCATTTTCTCACTCCCGAGTCTCACAGGGTTCATAATAATGTATAGATATATAATTAAATACAAACAATACTCCAGGTGGCGTTCCGCGGACACAGCGCCAGAAAGATGCAACAGGAGGAGCTTGACGTTGCACGTGAGTATACAGATTATAGCTGGAGGAGACATTTTAAAAATATAACGTTGTTATAGTGAGCTTTCAATTATTTAAAATGGGGGGGGGGGGGGGGGCTTTTGAAGATTAACCTATCAGTTTATTGAATGACAACTACCTCTTGGTATAGAACCCGTAGCTACTGACCTATATGTCCTGGTTTAAAGTCCCGGTTGGCACAAGGTTATTTCTTGAAATGGGAATAATTCCCATTGTAATGATGATTTGATTAATTAGCCTTGAGGTGGAACTGTAAGGGTTGCAAGAAAAGGTAACTGATTTTACAGTTTTTATGGAAAATATTTTTTTTGTCAAAATGAACCAAATATTTCTCCATTAGAAACAAATAGTTTAAATTCCTTCCCCTGGTGATATCAACAGTATATCTGTCAAGGATGTTCCAGAATTTAATGACAATTTTTTCTCTTCGTTTTAAAAGTTCCTGATCTAATGATGCTATGCTCATAAAAGATATTCAGCAACTGTTGATTTCACCAAATGAAGAAAATTAAACTTTATATTTGTATTGAAGCAATATTTTATCTATTTTTGTCAAAATAATATTTTGCTATAAAAACTGCAAAAAAAAACACTGGCCTTCTCTCACATTCGCTGCACCCCCCCCC
>CABFOV010007016.1:20719-30993 GCA_902141375.1 Timema poppense | reverse complement strand
TCTCGATTGTCGAGTCTCGTTCCCGTTCTCGTCTCGAAGTAAGGGATTTTAAAATTATCGTTCCCGATCTCGTCTCGATTGTTGAGTCTCGTTCCCGTTCTTGTCTCTAAGTAAGGGATTTTAAAATTATCGTTCCCGATATCGTCTCGATTGTTGAGTCACGTTCCCGTTCTCGTCTCGAAGTAAGGGATTTTATAATTATCGTTCCCGATCTTGTCTCGATTGTTGAGTCTCTTTCCCGTTCTCGTCTCGAAGTAAGGGATTTTAAAATTATCTTCCCCCGTCTTGTTTTGATTGTTGAGCCTCGTTCGTGTTTTCGTCTCGAAGTAAGGGATTTTAAAATTATTGTACCCGATCTCATCTCGATTGTTGAGTCTCGTTCCCGTTCTTATCTTGAAGTAAGGGATTTTAAAACTATCGTTCCCGTTCTCGTCTCAAAGTAAAGAATTTTATAATTATAGTTCCCGATCTTGTCTCGATTGTTGAGTCTCGTTCCCGTTCTTATCTTGAAGTAAGGGATTTTAAAACTATCGTTCCCGTTCTCGTCTCAAAGTAAAGAATTTTATAATTATAGTTCCCGATCTTGTCTCGATTGTTGAGTCTCGTTTCCGTTCTTGTCTCGAAGTAAGGGATTTTATAATTATCGTTCTCAATCTTGTCTCAATTGTCGAGTCTTACTTTCGTTCTCGTTCCGAAGTAAGGGATTTTAAAATTATTGTACCCGATCTCATCTCAATTGCTGAGTCTTGTTCCTGTTATTTTCTCGAGGTGTGTGTATGGGAAAGAGATGATGAAACTGTCGTACCGGGATGGGTAGATGGATAATATGTAAGAGAACGTATGAATGGAGATTTTTATGCACACTTAAATGGGAAACTATATTAGATAAAGATAAGAAGAACTATTTAAAATGGAATGGGTAGGTGGTTTAATACTAAGAAAAATAGAATAAACATAGGCAGTACTGTAATGGGTAGGTTATGTAAGTAAAAGAGAAGATCATTTTATAATATTGTAATGGATAAGCGGGTAAATATTTAAAAGGTATGGATGAATAATTAATTGGACTCTAGTGGGTAGTTATGTAAGAGGTTGAGAAGTCGACTTTATTACACTTTATTGGGTAAGGGATTAATAATATAAGAAGACGAGATAGAGTGTTCGTTGTAATATTTTGGGTAAGTGGGTATTTACTTAAGAAGAAGAAATTAAGCGTTTGTTTGGTTGTAATAAGTACGGTATTTGATAAGTGAGTAATTGTTGTAATTTTAATTAGCGTATGGTATTATTTACTGGTAAGGGTACTACACCCACATTGATCAACTGTATGTAGATTAATTGCCACACTGGTGGAACAGAAAGCTACCCAGGGTGCACCAAAAGAGGTTGTCTACTCGTATCATCAATGAAATGATGTGATGATAGTGACTATGGAGGTGTGTGTGGATGTCCCCAAAAAATGAAAGTTTATGTTAATTGTCAGCTTTTTATATGTTTTACTAGATTAATATAGAAAAACTGGTAAAATTTCAACTCAATTAAACAATATTTAGAGGTCCTCCAAAGCCCCTCAATATGAAAACTATTGGATAATTTATGATTGAAAATAATGGATCCTTGCCTTTTACTGTACTTGACTATATTGTAGTGAACTCTTGTAAAGTCTTTAAAATCTATTATAAAAAAATACTTGCTGGATACATTTATTATCAATTAAATACTATATTGTAAATAATACAAAACTACAAAATTGTTACTTAAACCATGAAACTACATTAGAGAAAATTCCTCGCTATTATACTGGGAAAAAGTCTTTCCTATGTTTGTCAACCATTTGTAATAAGTACTGCTTTTGCACCTCATCCTTAGTGGTCTCATTAAATGTATGTATCAATGCTACACCACGTTCAGCACAATAATCCACACACGGCATGTTTTTAACTAAATATGCAGCTTTCTTGAATTACTGGATTTCTGGCCAGATTTCAACAGGTGCATCAAGAAAGTTGTCATCTATTCCAAGAGTTTGAAATAAACTGCGAGAAACCTCTATCTCACGGAATGTGAGAGGATATAACATCAGTGAGTGCGAACCTCTTTCTGTTGTGAGATTATGTTGCACAATGTGTGCTTTGTCTTCAGGAGACAGATGTTCAGAGAAAATAGCAAGCGTGGCTAGCTCTGGGATTAGGTACCAAGAGTGACGCAACAAAGCCCTACGTTCAATTGTTCTCAATTTTTCATCGCGGTAATTTTGAAGATATTAGATCAACAGAATATTGATAAGTGGTGCGTCAGCTAAATATCTGCTTGTAAACTAAGATTCCATGTAAGTGCTGACGACAAACTTGTTGAATAATTTAATTCCTTGAAGATCATGAGCTGTCAGGTGAAGTGTAGTTTCGTTATCTTCCAACAACAGTTGGATTTTCATGGAATAGATTGCATTTACCATCCAGCGAGCTCTATGAAGACTACCAGGCTTCCTAATTCGAGTAGCTGCAACATTCAACCCAATCAGTAATCCTGAAAGGTCAAGTAACACCTTATAGTCATCTCTTGAATGAGTCTCGTTTAATTTTTGAGATTCGAAGTCTTTCTGAAACTCTTATGTGGGTATAACTGGAATTGTTTGTTGTTTATATTCATGGTTGAGCTTAGTCTCGGAATCTCTTAAAAATAAGGATATCTGGACCAGTAGATGGCCAAAGACACAATTTGAAAGAGTCTTAAAGAAGCACTTATATCATGTGAAGTCAGTAATCTAGCCACAATAGATTTATCCCAATTAGATTTTACAGAATTGTACAGGCTCAATTCATTCTTCCTGTGTTCGAAGCAGTCGTATCAATACATATACCGACTACAACGGTTCCATGACTCCAACTGATCACGTGAAGCCTCAGCTGCTAATTGACAAGGGCCAGATGCCAACTCCGGAACACCAAGGAGTTTAGTTGTACCTTAAAATAAACAGGAAACTAGAACAGGTAGCCGTTCTACTTTCTCAGGGCCAGTCATACCAGCCAATAGCTTACCATCTTAGTAAAAACCTGATTGATAAGCTTGATAAGTCTAATTTTGTGTGCATCTCCACGGTGACGTTGCATGTAATGTTGATGGATGGTACTCTTGGAAAGCACTGCGCAAGATGTATACCATTTTATCTCATTGATTACGGACGCCAAAATCATTGTTGATTTCCTGATGCTCGTATTAGTCCAGTCCAGCACAGCTGAAACTGATGGTGACACAATATGTTTGCGTTTACGTCCAACACGTTGACAGGTTTTTAATTGTGAATTAAATGAATTCAACTTTACATTCTTTTTCGGTATTGATTTTGATACTGGCAGCGTAGAGCAAAGTAATTAAGATACCAACAATGTTGTCTTCACCACTACTGGTACCTATAGATTTTTTAGTCTTTGATGTTGAAGCTTACTGAATATTTTGGGGGCTTATAAGAGCAGCTACACGCTGATCCAATCGTTCTTTACGTAGAGACGACCACATTTCCCACCCAACCAGTATTTTGTCCACAGGTCAGATTGAATCCGTTCTTGACTCCTGCTGCAAGTTTAGAAACTGCTAGTTTTCTTTGTTTTTTAATAAGCTTTTGGCTATTGGTGCGACTAATATCGAACAGTTATCCATCTTCTCATTGAACATATACTGGTTTTTTAATTTGCTGGATTGTTTCTTGTCTTATGCATCATCAGATGGACATGTTCTTCATTTACTTTTTTGGGAACAGTGGAAATTTGGTCTGATAGGAAGTGGTGACTTGATACAAAAAGGCACATCTGAATATAACTTTTCAGCACTTTCCCAAATTGTGAGGTTTTGAGACCTATGGTAAAATACGAAATTGTACATAAAATCACCTCCCAATGAAACACGAACACCCTATATAGTTTCACAGGGATGGCCTATAAAGCAGATGTTATTACATTTTAGGGTTAATTTTGACGCAATTTTTATAAACAAATTCACACATAACTAAATATTATAATGTTGCAATGTTCTTTTATTTTTGTAATGCTTAGCTAAAACAGAGAAAGAGTGGATCACAGCAGTGTGACCTGTCTTGCGAAATTCTCAAAAACACTAAAACTATTACCATCCCAACTAGCTTAGGTTACAGGTGTTCCAGTTACATTCTTGGAAATCTGCTGACAATCAAAATAAAAAAGGGGGAATGAGGGGGATCGAGGGAGGGAAGTAACTAGCTAACTAGAATGATCAACAAGTAAGGTTTCCTTTAAGATTTTATGTCCAGCAAATAAAGCGCTGTATAACAGCTATTTTATGTATGAACATATACACCATGTATGATTGTTCTGAAACTAGCTACTATATTAATAAGAATAGGACAATAAAATGTATTTATTTATTATGATGTCAATTCCACTTACCGACTTACCAACCACACTCTAGCGAGAATGATCGAAAATGGAAAATTACCTTAAAAGGCAGGCTTGTGGGGGACCTCTAAAGGATAATCAAATGAACCTAAATTTTAAGAGTAATACTACTACATCACAAATAAACATTTTAGAGGGTGAGACTTAGTATTTTTTATTTTTTTATTTTAATGCCACTTTTGGGACACTCTTATAGCTAACACGTATTGTCGCTACTCCACCAACTTGTGGACTTACTTGTCAAGATGGCTTAGTGGGATGTGTAGGCAGTGGCAAATAATTGTGGGAATCGTTTTGATCTTGTTTATTGAAATATATTATTTACAATACGAGTGTATAAATGTAAGTTTTATAACTAATTAAAGGAGTTTAGAAAAATATCCTCGTTATATCAATGTCCCAACTTAGTAGTTCCGTTCACTGACTTCTCTTAAGTGTTCTAACTCTACCTGGTGTCGACCACAGGACCACCTAGTGCTGCACGGTTGTTATCTAACTCAGATTTCCAAGATGGGTTAGGGCATCTTCTTATATATTGATCATGGACTCAAACTGTAGGATAATCTTCCCCAAGTTACTGTATCTTGGTAGCTGATTGAGTGAATCACTTCGAAATATCAACCTAAAAACTGGCTTTCAACCTCCGGACCTCTTCCCCTTATAATGTCTAAAAACTTGCTTTTATAAACCAGGAAATGAGGGGATTTCCCCCCTAAGTTACCAGTATTTGTCAATACTTTGTGTTATGCTAATTGGCAAAACAATCTCTGTTTTTGAAAACATGACCTGGTACGAACACGATACTGCAGATTCAGAACAATTGACAGTATTAATACTTAGGCATATATCACCCTTGAATGCTCTAGACTCTAGAGTCTAGATTGACTAAGGCTGCAAGATATGATAGTATAGTCTTATAATCCATAGGTAGAACTTTTGGTATAAGCTATCATACAATATCTATAAAATATTCTAATATCTAGTAAAATATAATCAATGCTGACTGCAAAAATGTGTCTGTATTTTGTAAACTGTTTTCTAAATAAAATTCTACCATAAAGCTGGTTTCAGCCTCAACCTTATGAGTATATCTGCATGTTTCTCACTTTTGGAATACTTTGTGATGAAGAAAAATAAATGTAAAGATTATCTTGTTTTTATCTTGGTTATTGGTGCTTCTGGTAAACGTTGTGGAAGACATGTATCTTTTGTCCAGTCAACCATGAAATGATATTGCTTTCAGTCATTCTCGCGAAATAAACTGCTACTTCATTCAGTTTATCGGAAATACATTTATAGTATTCAATTATATTTCCACTTTCGATTGTTTCACATTTGAATGCAATTCAAAAGCTTGGTTTTCAAACTGATATTATTATTATTACTGCTACTATACATAGCCAAGAAATGGGTTAATCCATTATTGCTTTCTCGCTACCTTACAGGTTGAGAAAGTATTGTGAACGTCCAAAAAATCTTACTCAAAATTTTGATGAATTTCGCCGTTTCATGACCCCCCCTCCCTCTCCCGAATCCAATTTTTTTTATTTTTTTCGTTTATGTCTGTTCGTCTGTCTGTACCTCGGAGTAGAGACTAAATTATTTTACCGACTGGGCTAAAATTTGGTGTCTAGGGTTTTTATAAAGTTGCCCCGAGGGATTTTTGGAATTTAATATCTAATCCCAATATTAAGGGTATTTCTCTGAACGGTGAAATGAGAAAAAATTAATTTTATCAAAATAAGCTCTAATGATGTTGATTAAATTTCATTTATGAGCATTCATAAATATTACAAACAAAATGGTTACTCTCAATTTTTCGTCAAAATGGCTATAAGGGATCCGGTCTGATGCGGATGTTTTTTTAATCATATCTTCGTAGCTCTTTGAGAAATTAAATTACTTAACATAGAAAATATGTAGGTATATTTATAATATCAATGCGATAACCATAAAATGTACAACCACTAATAAAATGTGAAACATAGCTCAGTTTTGCTAGTGTGTATTATTTCGTTTCAAATATTATATTACAACTTTTGATTAAATATCTCAATTTTTAAGAGTTATTATTATTATTATTATTATTATTATTATCATTATTACTATTACTATTAGCAACGCTTCTTACTACACATTCGGGCTATACGCACTAATGTGTAATGGTAGGATGATTGTGAGATGAAATGGAAGACCTACAGTTTAACGTGTGATCCGAACCACGGTGGCATTCACAAGTTGTGATTAATACACGTCTTGTCAGAGGTTAAGGAAGGGCTTCCATTTTTAAACAATGGAGCGAGAATGCCCATGCCGAGTTCCATACAACTTTATATCTTTGCGTTAAGAGTAATTAAAATTATTTTAAACTTAAGAAATCCTAAAGATACTCACATTGTCACACCGACTAAATATTCCAGCTCATTTAGTGAGAAAAACATCAGAGTTTGTATTTTAGGTAATGTAAGAGTATTAATGGTGGATTTTACTAAATAAAATCATTCTTTCAATCCACAAGAATGAGAATATACTCCTTCTAAATTATATACTCACTATTCATTCTCTACTAGTATGGTTTAAAATGCATAACCCTTCTAGGTAAAAATTTGTATTCCCAGAAAAATGTTATGATAACATTTCACAATCATTCTCATAAAATATTTTATAGTTTGAAACATTTTTATTATTTTTATTTTTCTCTAAGCAAATCTTAAAACTTTTCCTCAGAGAAATTATGTTTATATTTTGTTGGTCTTAAGAGATATAAAATAAATTCTTCAGACCATTTAAAAATATAAATTATACTACAAAATGTATAAGTAAACCACCTCCTTTTAATTTTTTGTCTGGAATGCAAATAAAAAACACCCATATGTATTACTATGATAGCATCTAAATACATAGTATGAAATAAATTTATTTATTCATTTCAGCTGTAGTTTCAGGGAAAAACAAAAATATTGACAAGACTCCCTAATATGAGTTCAGGACACCAACTTTTGAGGTCAAACATTTTCAAATTAACAATAATGTATCCGTATGATCAAGTAAAAATGATACTCTTATCAGTAGTCGCTTGGTTTTAAAGCATCACTCGTACATTAGACTGGCTTAATCCAAATGAGGGGGTAGGGACTGGAGTACTGACCTGGTTTTCTACTCTACGTCTGAGCAATTTTGGGTGCATTTACTCTAAATGAAACTTCCCTCATACTTAACACATTAGTGTAAACTAAACACTCTTATAACCCAAATTAGTAGTGACCTACTAATGTATAAATATTTTTATATAACTATGTCTTACTACCTGTTCAGGTTATACGCACATATGATGATTGCTCTAATGGGGTAAGGAGGCGGACGGAAGAAATGTAGTGGTAATCTACCTGCATTTGCGTGGAAGAAGAGTTGAAAACCATTTAAGAAAATCTACCCTTGTGAGACCCGACTGGGACTATAACCCCAATCTATCTGTGTCCGGCAGGCCAGTTTATCAGAAGAGTAACATATTAGACCATTTGGTCACTGAAGTGGGTAAAAATATGGGCTCATAGGGCCCAGATTGCATTTTAAGATTATTAATTTCTTTCTCCATATTGAGTAAAAATATTAACTTCTTACCTCATCCATAGATGGCAGTAAATTACATTCTATTGTTTCAAGCTATAACCCCCCCCCTCTTTTTTTTATATAGATATGCTTAAATGCCCCTTGCAATTTGTTTATTTGGCTTATATTATGTTTTTAGAGCACAATCGAATATATTTATGATTGTGACATTATAGGTAAAAAAAACAGTAATATTACTGGGCCAGTAAAGAAAATCAATGAGATATTTTAAACATAATGAACGGAATAGAAACAGAAATACTGTAGTGTTAAAAAGTAAGTCATGCAGGCGTACAAAAACCAATAAAAAGAGTTGTTGAGGTTAGAAAGTTCTCTCTGAGGATATGTTAAAAATTAATTTCTGTAGAGTATTAAACTTACAGCATGACAATCTTATTATAAATTCCATGCAAAGGCAATCTCAAGAACCATTGTAAGTTGATTCTCCTAAATTAATGAGAAAACATTTGGAAATTCTGTGTGTATCTCAGTCATGGAAAGAAACTTTTTATGCGCCATATTAGCACTGTGAAAATTTTACAAATACCTGTCAATGCACTTCGTTCAATCAAACATGGCAGAAAATAGACACACACACACTAATTGTACTATGAAAATCAAAAGTGACGTATGAGACATAATCATGGCACACTTATATATTATTTCACGCATAGCTTTGATGATCCTAGATTGACAGTAAAAACATTGTTCAACGCATTTAAAACATTTTTCATAAATAAAAATTATCATTAGCTCTCTTTATATTAGCTACAAAATATTATAAGCCCTCTGTATGCAGAGCCAACACCTTTTAAAACTGCAAAGAAAGAGTTCATGAGGGCATCTTACATTTTATTAGATTAAATAGTTTGTGACTGGTTAAATTTTATTATAGAAAATGAAATATGAAAATGCATTAACAATCAAAAACTAAGTAATCAGAGTGAAATGTCAGAGTTGGAATGTGTGTAAAACGTAAAAAACAAACATGATTGCATATTTTATTTATAAATACCTTTATATAATTATTTATATATACTGTATTTTTATCTAGGTATATATTTATATATAAATATATATTTGTATACATATATACATATATATATGTAGATATGTACATGTATATATAAATTGATAGGGAGAGATAAAAACACATTAACCCACTTAAGATATTCCCAAAACAATAAAAATATGTTGTATTGTATGTTACTTTTCTCTTAATAATAGCCAGTAAATATATTTATAGGTTTATGCATTTTATTAAACTATAATCAATAAATACAGCTTAATCATAATTTGATTTGTGGTCTATCGTAAATGGGCTTATACCACTATTATGTTTATTGTTTATATTAATTAAATAAATAATGATATAGCAAAAAATATTTAAAGCAAAAAATAAATATGTAAAACAATAAACCTAAACATTAAATCAACATTAAACTGTTATGTAAAGTATTTACAATATTAATGAAACATTCGAACAGGTTTTTCACACAATCATATCATGTCCCCCTTTTTTTCTGGAGAACTCCTCTTAAACAATATATAATCCCCAGCTACAATAATAAGGCCTTATACAATTTATATAATATATCAGTCACCCCCTTGTGGTCAAACCCGGATCCTCGATCTCTTTGCAAGACCAACTTACCAGTGAGTGGTGCTGCAACTACTCCTGACAGTGTGGGCAGCATGCGGCGCAGGCTAGCCACCACGGAGTGTACAAATATTACTAACCTCGTTATGAAGGGCTCGCAGACCACCGAGTTATTTAGTGATCCAATTAGAATATTAACCGAAACGGCTCCCCCTGACTGGTTATTATGTTAAGTACGCTAACTCGATTATTCGACCAAAACAAACACACGGGTAAACATCGTCCCAGTCATGTAAATAACCCCCCTCCGTACAATGCCCGTCCTTCTGTATACTCTCTCTCTCTCTTTCTATCTCCTACGATATTATAGAAGGGATTGCTTTTCTGTAAAGAGATTATATCTCGATAAAAACATAACTGTGTGACCATACGAGATATAATTGACAATCGGTCAAATGATCAGAAAACAATTATAGGTTTGATTTTATTTTGTGATGCTAGACACCATTTTTATACCTCACGTCGGTGAGCAAGCGGAATGAACGTCAAGCTCATATTGTCTGATTTGTCAGTGATGTGGATATTAGGGTTTGAATCACGGTTAAGTGTATTGAGAATGTTTTTCTACTTTTTTTTTT
>CABFOV010007016.1:0-13799 GCA_902141375.1 Timema poppense | reverse complement strand
TCGGGTTATACGCACTTACGCTAATGTGTAATGGTAGGGTGATTGTGAGATGAAATGGAGGACCTACAGTTTAACGTGGAATCCGAACCACGGTGGAGGTCTGGCATTCCTCACATTCACAAGATGTCTTGTCAGAGGTGAAGGAAGGGTTTGGTAGTCAGATAAATTTCTCATTTTTAATTGAATAGACAGTGACAAAGATATCGGGGTTCAAACCCCAGTCGATAAACTATGAGTTGATTTTTCTAATCTTATCTCCACTATAATGGGCGTGTTGACGAAACCTTAAGTTTACTTTCAAATTATATTTTAGGGGTATGAAAATGTCTGGAGCAGAAGTTCCGCTGGCTAGCTACCCACTCCCATATGAAAATATGGATACATTTCCTCCAAATTCAACCTTCCTCATAACCTCTTCATTAGGGTATGGTTATTAAAATGAGCTTCGAAAAAAATATAAAATTGCAAGAGTGGTGATTATTATAATAGTACATTTTTTGTTTATTTATCAAAAATAAATATTGTATGGCTCTTGTCCAGCATTATTAAAGTAATTTAATGCTTATTCTATTATTTACTGTATTAAAATCAGTTTTTGAGTAAGGAATTTATGTAAATCAATTATATGAGTAAAAACAAAACTAAACTGCTTGTTTTACGATGGCTATAGCCAATCAGTAGTCATTAAAAATAAAAACCAATGTATGAGTCATGTGAGGAACTTACAATGTGGTTATATAATGAAGTTCAACCAATTTATATATGGAATGGAGTATCAGACCTTCAAAAAAGACACACACACACACCCATATATATATGTATATATATATATATATACAAACAGAAAATATTGTAAAAAATTATTTTATAAACACGTTGAAGAAATGAAAATGGTTAAAGTGTCATTCACAATAATTGGTAAAGCACTCTTTTAAAGGTAATTTTATTCAAACTTGTTTCCTAATGATAATATCATACGTTTTATGTATGATACTAAATAATACTAGGCTTGATAAAAAATGGCTCTAGATTCAGCCTTCTTATAAAAAAATACAATACATTTTTAAATAGACTCACAACAGAACATTTAAATATATTTGAGGACTATCTGCGAGATTTCCTCTTTACTTTGAGATAATAAGTAAATTCCTTTTCTCTCTTTCTTATGGATATGGCAAAGTGTAGTTGTAGGTGCAGAGTAAAAGGGAGTATAATCTTAGATATAATACAAAAGTAGTCCTAGAAAACACCCTAGACCTGTTTATTTTAAGCTTGATAGCGATAAATACTTTCGATCTAGTCAAGACGGCTGCCTTAAGAGGTCAGACTCATTTTGACTGACTTTTATGTGATGGAAACTCGGGGGTTCGTATCTAAGCGAGGTTTAATTGTGAATATTTTCCCTAAATGTTTTCCAACTCTTCTTGATAATAAATGTGGTTAGATTTATTTTAACGTATATATATATATAAGATATATGTATTATACCCTTCCGTTTAGTGGAGTTAAATGTGGATATCCCAGTCTACCGAAGCAAAATAAAATAAAAGTCATACTGTTACACCTTCTCTGTGTCCTCTTACTACCCGACCAATTAAAATAATAAAAGGGAGAGAGTGAAGCTAGGGAACAAGTTGCAGGGAAATTATAAGAAATATTTAAAATCAACAATATGAGGTGTTTATTCACATTAACAACAAGAGCGCAGATAACAGTACATGGTCTCATTATATCTTAATGAGTTATGTTGGAAATTAAACTTAACGACAACAACTTTATATCCTTAAAGTTTCGCAGATATATTTACAATAGGGAAACTTGAAATTCAATCATTATCCTGACGGTTCAGTCTATATGAGACAGCAACATTACATATGAGATTAAATACGATATTAGATTATAAGGGCCTAATAGGCACCTTGAAATGGTTACAAAAGGTTCGTTATTCACAGAAAACGAAGATATTAATTACGTTACTTTAACTTTGAAAAAAATATGTAACGGGCTTTACATAACGCGAGAGTTTGGCTGCAGACATTAGTCAAACTCCTCGGGACTATCTGATCCTGACTCAGAATACGGAACCTAAACAATAATTCCATCGATATACAGTACTTCAAAAGTCCTAATAGGACATACATTAGAAAAAGAAATTTAAATAAGAAATAGTTCATTAAAGTCATCGATAACACAAAACCAAAAATAGTAGATACATTACTTTACGATAATTCAGAATGCAAACTAAATAAGAAACGTAACTTCGAAGATTAGGAAACATTAATACAATTATCCATAGTTTCAAACATATTAAAATTAACTCGTTCAAACTTTGAATCAATTAATAAGAGTGGATACCTACGAGAATGAAAATTACAAAAAAGACTCTAGCACCCAGGTGGCGACATACCAAATGTAGAGTATTAAATTAAATAGAACGATCAAAAAATATGATGGCTAATTTTAGAAACGGAAGATTAAAGTTTTCTATACAAAAATTTTAGAGTTAAAATAAACTAGAGGTCATAACACGAATCGCCATTGTTACGATTTTGATACAAAATACAAGTTTATCCTGCCATTGTCCAGGTCAATGACAATGGTCCGTCGCCCATCGTAGATGACAAGATAGTCAATTTTGGCATACTTGCGTAGCCATTATATAGGAGTTTCGTTGCATGAAAGGGGAGGTTGGAGACAGAAAAACACACTAGGTGACGTCAGCGATGTCTTCAAACTGTAACGTAGACCAATGTTTACATAACTCCATCGGAATATCAGCCCGTTTCTTCAATCTTCCGATGTTTTATTGGTGGTTCTTCTTCCAACCGTGAGAGGTCAGGTACGTAGTAATACTTAGTTGTCCTCGGAGTTACACAGCTCATTACACGCCAGTTGAAAACGGAGCGCCGGGTCGTCTTGTTGACACATCGTATTTCGCTTGCCCCACTCGTCGTTCTAGTACGCCAGGTGTAGGACAGCCTTGCCGGTTACTAGTGAAAGCAGATACATTTGGTAAGTATACGAACAAACTATTAACATAGAATTGGTTTTGGTAGTGAAATTTATTGTCCAGCATTGTTGTATCATGTCTTATTAGCCTACATGAACTACGACAGAGAAGATTACTATTGTAGGGATCCTACGTAATGTTACAATACCTCCAGGAGATAAGTTGTTTATTCTAAAGGAAAGTGATGTGTACTTATCTCAATAACTCCATGAATTTTAACGTGTCACTTCTACATCAAAATATGCACTCAAATAAAAAAAAAAAATCAATGTACTACCAACTTTATGTAACATACAATTATACATTTAATATGGATTCATAATAATGTAATTTTTCATGTTAAAATAAAAAATGTGTTAATTTATACTATTATAAAGTTTGTATGTGCATTCTATATAATTAAGATGATTGCCATGGATTTAAAAAAAAGTTTTGCACTCCCTCTTAAAAAGCTAACAGCTATTTCTCATCTTGGCAGTATCCCAGATACATTGATAACAGCTCTTGTGAGTCGTGAGATATGTCCTGATGAAAACATTCTACATTCTCTTTACTAACAGCTAAATTATCAGAAAACAAAAACAATATGTGAATGTATAAAATTAATTTTTGATGATATTTAGCACTCCATATATTTTAGCAATGTACGCAAAGTTGACACCAGTGATTCATAATAATCTTCGTTTCTGTTTATAAGATATTCATATACAACTGCTTTAAACAGAAGCTGTCAATTCAGTATCCTTTAGCTTCGTCTCAAATAAATAATATTTTAAAAGTGTCCTTTTTTTGGGTAGGAATCAATAAAAATTATTTATTTTAATTTTAGCATCTGTTGTACAGTAGAGAGTCATCTATACGAACTAATAGGGGCCAAATTTAGTTCGGATATAAGATTTCTTTTGATAAACACAAAACCAAGTTTCAGTTATATATATTAATAACGCTAAGAGTAATCACTAATCAATATAGGAGACCACTATGGCAATAAAAATAAAATAAAGGTTGCAAAACATATTTTTATTATTACATTTTTCAATTTGATCATAATAGGCCTATTATATATCATACAATAATTATTTTTTGTATTACATATCAAAAATTCTTAACAAAGTGTCCGATTCGTTTGTCTATGACCTTGGTTTAGAGCTGTTAAAATGGGTTTTGTATTAAATTGGTAAGTCGTTTAATCACACTTTAAGTGATCAAAAGTTGAACTAAAATAACCAAGCAAAACAATTTAAAGTTAAATAGAGCAAAAGAAAAAACGCGTTTAAACTCACCCCTGAACGGTAAGTATAACATTTACTTGTGTGATTCTCCGCTTTAAAAGATCAACGTAAGCAGAAAACTCGTAATAGATTGAAAGTGAGGTTTGGTGCGAATCTAACAACAAATCAGTTTTCACTCCTTCTAGCGACATAAACTGTTATGTGTAAAGTTTGGGGGAACTACCATTACAGAAATTGGAGTTTTGTTGAACTGTTTGGGTGTTGAAAACTGGTTGTAAATTGAATAGCGGATGGAGAAAATAGGGAGTGTTATGTTCTACGAAGTTTGTTTCACATCTAATTTATTTACCAATTATTCTAAGTCTATGTGTTCAAGTTTCTAAACCTATTCGATAGGTTCTCCTCTCCAGAAATGTGACCTTAGAGAAGGTATGTCGTTTACGATAATTTGATAATAAAACGTCTAACGTGTTTTCAAATTCTATGTCTAATGTTTAAAAATACAATCGTTTTAAACCTATAACTTACACATTAGTTTATTAATCACTTCACAAGAAGGAATATTAAATATTAAATATAGTTTTAATCTGAAAATATCTCTACAAATATATTTCACGTTTGTGATACTTATAATAAATATTTGTTTTGTAAGGAAAGTTATAGTAATTATTAATAAGAAAATTCTTTGGGTAATTTATAAGCTATAATTATAGCACATATATATTTTTATATGGGTTAAGGATGACGACTATGAATTTACAAAATGTGGGTTTACCCTTTCACAGTGATGAGTGGTTGGTGTTGTGTTTGATATATATATATATTTAACTTAGTCTATAAGTCATGTGCTGATATAATCTCAGTCGGTTTAGTTTATGTTAAATACCTCAAATAACATAAATTGGAAATTTATTCCAGAACTCTAAATGATTATTTAAATTAATACTTTTATATGCATCTACAGATTTTGATTATACAAAGGTAGGTTTTATCAAAATCTTATTAACAAATTACACAAATTTGTAATTGACTATATTTCCAATTACTTGAGTGTAAAGGAAATATAAAAACAAACAAAAAAAGCTTCAGTTAATCACATTTCTTGTTGCGTATAAGATAAAGGAAAAAGTTTTAGTTTTTAAATCTAAAATTGATGTTTCAGTAAATTATAAACTTGCTACACACGGTAGGACATGTGATCCAGGTGTAAAACTCACTAAGCACAGTTTTCCAACGACATACAGGTAATAGTTCGTGTCAATTTCCGGTTTATTGAGTGTGATTTTTTCCTCTTTTGTTTTCTAATCTCCTTCCACGCAAGTGAGAGTACCTTCCTCATCCTTAACCACATTAACTTAATCTACCTTATATAATTTTCTGATGTGTGTGTGTATATTTCCACACACTCCAGAAATCTCTAGATAACCTAAGATGCTTGAAGGTGACCTGGCGGTTTAGGGGTAAGGTGTCGGACTTCTATGCTTGCGGCCGGGGTTCAATCCTCGGTCCTGGCACAGATTTATCTGATTACCAAACCCTTCCTTCACCTCTGACAACACATCTTGTGAATGTGGGGAGTGCCAGGCCTCCACCGTGGTTCGGATTCCACGTCAAACTGTAGGTCCTCCATTTAATCTCACAATCACCGTACCATTACACATTAGCGTATAACCCGAACGGGTAGTAAGACGCGGTGCTAATAATAATAAAAGATGCTTGAACATTGATATTATAGTGTAGAACACGGGGTAGAACCTAATGGGGGAGAATTTTCAATTTATTTTCATTTAATACAAATTGCATTAAAATAGTCCATTCTAACTTTATCCCATCTTATGACATAATCGACGGAAATATATATATATATATATAAATGTTTTTTAATATTTTTACAAACAAAGCGCTTATCCATTGAAGGCTATCAATTTTTTAAGTTGGTTATTACTCTAATCATACTGTCGTAGACAGGCTTGAATACTGGTGAACATATGTGCTTATCCGTAATAGGTGGTGAAATGATGCTGGGCTAGAAACAAATATATGTTAGTGTTCAAATAAATCATACCACTCTATCAAGTACCACAGTCCAGGATCCTCTTACCAAAGAGCACTATTCGGCCTGTCTGACCACTTAGCCACTGGAACTGACAGGAGCAATAATTGATTACATCTAGTACTTCGGCCTAGTCTATAAATCCCCTCCCCCCCCCCACCCCATCTAACGGTGCCGCTCAGGTAAGCTAGGCCGCTGCAACAATAGAGATTATGGAGCATAATCCCTAGTGATTGTTCCCGGAACTACTTTGTCACGTGGCGTCATATTTCCTCTCACACTCACGGGGTGCGCGTGACTCTGAATAATGGGTCCTGTCCTAGCTAGCGCCGGCGCCTTTTGTCACGAGCGGCTCTCTTTGTACACCCCCTCCCCATTCCCCTCTTACACCCTCCCACTTTGACGATGACGTGATATGATTAAACACACAAAGAACATTCGTCACTTCTAGAAAGGTTAAGTAGGTTACGTAGGTTTAATAATTTTCTTATTTGACAAATGTTTGTGTCTTGCATTTTTAGATATCTATTAATGGGGATTGGTGACCTGGCGGTCTAGGGGTAAGGTGTCAGACTTCTATGCTGGCGGCCGGGGTTCAATCCTCGGTCCCGGCACAGTATCCTCGGTCCCGGCACAGATTTATCTGATTACCAAACCCTTCCTTCACCTCTGACAAGACATCTTGTGAACGTGAGGAATGTCAGGCCTCCACCGTGGTTCGGATCCCACGTTAAACTGTAGGTCCTTAATTTCATCTCACTATCACCCTACCATTACACACTAGCGTAAATGCATATAACCCGAACGGGTAGTAAGACGCGGTGCTAATAATAAATAAGTTGTTTTTTTCTGAAGTAGTTTACTGCAAATCTATAAGATTTCAATAAATTTTATTAAGCTCATATATAGGGATTTGGATTAAAATTCGTATTTAGGCACTGTTTATAATACCAAACAAAAGTTAAATTTTCATCTCCCTATTGAAATGAATCTAAGGAATCTGTATACTGGCAGAAATTTAAAATGTTGAGCATATCTCAGCAGCTATTTGAGATATGAAATATATTACTAATGTGAAGTGTTATTAATATTAAAACTAAAAATCTTTAGTTGAAATATATTTTTATCAAACCAATATTTTCCGATATATAAGTATACTAGTGGATCGTTGCAGCGATAGCTGCAGATTATAAATTTACTATGTATTTTAAACTTTTTATTGGGTAAGGATCTATATAATAAGCCTTTACTCACTTTTTAGTTAAACGTTTACTCGTAAAAGTCTATAAACTTTATTTAGATATTTAGTTTTTGGTGTGTAGTATGACTAAAAACGTACTACCTCTCCTCCATTACGCCACAATGAGAATTTAAAAATTACCCCTCTCATAGATCTCTATGTATTCGTTGGCCCTAACCCCTCAAGTAACGATTGAGCTGATATTATTTTTAGATAGATAAAAATGTTATCAACCAAAATACAGCTATACACAAATCATGGTGATCAAAGAAAGAATTAAAAACTGAGAAATCCCTGTAAAAATCGGTATTTCGTGGAAAGCTACTATATTTCCCGACATCCTTGAATCCTAACATTTAAATTGAGAGTTCATTTGTTAAAATATGTTCAGTCATTTCCTCGTAATTAATATTACCGGTAAAGGGCTTATAAAATTAAGTATAAGTATATGTTTAATTGAGGTAATTTGAATATGGTGAATTGAGTGTTATACTCTTTACTGGACAGATATGTTCTTCTTGGAACAATGTTTCTGTAAAAGTGTTTATTATTTCATCCATGCTCTTTGGTGGAATGTGATGCTCTATTTTACCACCATGTTTCTGAAAATATTTTTATCCTTTTGTTTCGCAAATTTTAGGAGTTTTAAGTAATGTATCTCAAAGATGAAGGAGAAATAATGTATGTGCGGTGTGTACCACACTAATTTTTTTTTTAACAAATCACACTACAAATTATGAGCTCTTTGTTCGAGATGTTTTGATAAAGAACATTTTTTAACCCTTTCTTATTTCAAAGTATCCTATCCTAGAGTGAAAAATGGATCTATGTTTTTCAGCTTATAATAAATAAGTTGAATTATAATAATACAAGTTTAGTTCTTTTGTTATTGACAGGCTTATAAATTGTTCATATTGTTCTTAATTAATATATTTAGGTTATTTGCTGAAAATTTTTAGTATTTATCTTAAGATTTCATGTTAATTTTATATCATTTTTGTGATCATTCTAACGTCATCAAATTCCTGACCCTGGTGATCTAATATTTAATTCAGATCCCTTTCATGTTATACACACAGTCATGTATTTACATATTACAATAATGTGTTAGGAATGAAGAAAGTTGAATTTATATGAGGTGTGACCTCAAATGGGGGGAGGTAGAAAGGAATACCATTTAGGATAAACTACAATCTGTACAGCCGAAAGCAGTTTGAAACCCGATATACCCGTCATCAAAAGTCCAGTCTGCTGAGAAAGAAACACTTTAAACTATGTGACCATTTAAGCAGGTCTTATGGCAAAATAGTTTTTTATGACTATCAGAAGTTACAGAGTAAGACCCGCCTCGGTGGCGTAGTTGGCTAACGCGCAAGTCGTGTTGATATCGACCGCTGAGGACGGGGAGATCTAGGTTCGAATCTCGGTCGGGTGAACTGGGGGTGGTTTTCCCTAAATGGTTTTTCCACTCTCCCTCCATGCAAATGCGGGTTCACTTCCTCTAATTAAATCCTCCCCAATTCCTAAATCATTAGAGTAATTAGTACTTAAAGCGTATAACCCGAACGGGTAGTAAGACGCGGTGCTAAATATTATTATTATTATTATTACAGAGTAAGTAGATAAGTCGTTATCAATACGAACTACCTGCATCAGTGGTTATGAAAGATAACTCATCCGTCTCGTCAGGTCTTGTTTGTCATTGACTAAGAGGTTAGACTGGATGTAGGATTACTGAAGGGGATGAATCTTAAGGTGGAGGATGTAGGAAATGAATAGAAACCGTTTTGAAAAAAAGTAAATATAATATTTCTCCAGAAGAAACATAGATTTTAATTTTCCTCAGATAGTGAATTCAACAGTTGTTTAATATCTGTCATGGTGACCTGGTGGTCTAGGGGTAAGGTGTCAGACTTCTATGCTGGCGTCCGGGGTTCAATCCTCGGTTCCGGCAAAGATTTATCTGATTACCAAACCCTTCCTTCACCTCTGACAAGACATCTTGTGAATGTGAGGAATGCCAGGCCTCCACCGTGGTTCGGAATCCACGTTAAACTGTAGGTACTACATTTCATCTCACATTCACCCTACCATTGCACATTAGCGTAAGTGCGTATAGCCCGAACGGTTAGTAAGACGCAGTGCTAATAATAATAATAATAATAATAATATCTGTCATGAGCAGTGCGGCACTAGATGATAAACTTTTTTTAATGAAGAGAATTCCACGATTCCCTCGAAGGATATTCAAGAATAATAATTGTTGATATGTTGGGAGGAAAAATAAAATCTATATGTATTCTCTATAGAAGAAATATTTGATTTATTTTGAGAAAGATAATCTTTTTTTCTATGAGAACCACAAAAACCTAGACCTTAGCTCGTGTTGCCTACATTCCCGCTCTAAGAACTGTTATTTATTTTTAATCTTCAAATAAAATCAAGGAAACTCTCACATCGGTGGTTGCAAGTTTTAACGTCACTCTGGTGTTGGACTGGATTACTGATGTCTGGGAGATCATAGTTCAAATCCCTGTCTGGTTAACTGAGAATCAGTCTTCCTAATAGGTGACACACTCTTTCTTCTGGAAAATATTGGTACATTTATTACAAATTTAACTTTCTTATCTCTATATAATATTTGTAAGTGTAGCCCAAAAAAGGGTACTAGAATGTGCTGTGTGAAAAAACCCATGTAAATCATTTTAAAATAATATATCATTTTCTCGTCTGTTGAATATTCTTTATAAAACGCAATGTTACAAACGATTGTCGTGGACTTATTTTATTTCCCTTCGTGAATTGTTGATTTGGTTTCCGATTCTTGTGTTTCTTTAGGAAAGGTCCTGTTCAATATTGTGTCCTGAGACCTGGACGTTAAAAGGTCTTTGACATGCTCGACTCTTTGTTCGCTGCTTCTATAGGCAGAGAGAGAGAGAGAGAGAGAGAGAGAGAGACCTATCACACTTTGAACAAAGACCTTGGCTATCGACTATACAATACCAAGTTGTATAGTGTTTGATACTTTCCATCAACCTGTGCCGAAGGAAAACATGCATCACCCCTGTCTTCTTGAAGTTCCTGTTATATTGCTAGTAGACGCTTGTGAAAATGATTGTTACAGTGATTTGTGGCGATTTTTATTTAGAGTTGTATAAATAAAGAGAGCAAGAAGCTAGTTTATAACCTGAATAGTAAACTCTAGGCTTCTCAATGTTGTTTCTATATTTGATCTGTCTTAACCGACAATTATATACATCCACTAATAATTAATTACACTAATAGGGGAGAGATGATTAATATTTTTAACTAGAGGAAATTTACCCATATAAATACAGAAAAGAAGTGGCAATCATTTAGGAAAATTCACGCCCAATATAAAGAATTTTCGGAAATACATAGCTCAAACTGCACGTATAGTGTCCGTTCACGATAGGTTTTTACCTGGATGAACGCTCGAAAATCATATGTTCAGGTTTTGGGTTGTCAACATATGTAAGAGATCACTGTTTGGTTATAAATGAAAAGTTCTTTAACTATCTGTTAAATTTTATATTTAAAATAACATAAACTTAAGTTTTCACATAATATTTCATTACGTTTAATAATTTATTTTTATACAATTCGAAACAAATTTTTAAACATAATTAAAAGGACTTGATATTAGTTTTTGAACGTTATTGACTATTTGTAATATAGTGCATGTATTAATAACTTTTAATAAGGGCGGTACATTTACTTGGAAAAGAAAAAATACTTTTCATTTTTACTTTCTCACTATCTTAAAGGCAGAGAAATTATTGTGATCGTTAAACAAATCAAACTCGAAATTTTGATGATTCTCGTCATTTCATGACAACTCGAATCCGAAAAAGTGGTTTTTGAATTTCCGTTTGTGTGTTTGTCTGTACCTCCAACTAGAGCTTGAACCATTTTACCGATCAGATGAAAACTTGGTATCTAGGGCTTCCATAGGGTTGCCCCAAAGGGATTTGGAATTGGATATCTAACCCTAAATTTAAGGGTAATTTACTGAACGGTAAAAAAGAGAAACAATCGATTTACTCAAAACGGCTCTAACAATTTTGATACAATCTCGTTTAAAAACATTAAAAATATTCCAAATTAAATGAATACTCTCAATATTATGGCAAAATGACTTAAAGGGTTCCAGTCTGATGCGTAAATTATAGTTTTTTTTTATCATATCTCAGTAACTATTTGAGATATGAAATAACTTATTGTTACAAATATATAGGTATATTTTTAATACAAATCTTTTATAAGAAACATATTTTTATAAAACAAGTAACTTTCAATCTATACATAAAGTATTTTTATAAGCTTTTCAAAAACTAAAATTAAAGAATTGCGACCATTTAAAAAATCTAAAACAAAATTTGTATAGATATCGACGTCTCATGAACCCCTGAGCCCTAAAAATTTATTTTTACAATTACGTCTGTCTGTGTGTCTGTTTAACTCTATAATAAAGAGTAGTTTAGTAAAAAGCGAAAAAAGACAAAATCAATTTTCTCAAAATCGACTCTAACGATTATGATTAAAATTCGTATCTAGGCCTTGATTAAGATTATAAATTGACCATTTTCATTTTATCATGAAAATTACTTTAAGAATACTTTACAGAAGCGGAAACTTCCGTATCTCCGCAAATATCTGAGATATAAAATACCTTATCATTGTATAATTGTAGTACTATTAAAAATAAAAAATATATATGAAATATATTTTTTATAAAACCAACAAGTTCTGAGATATTGGCAAATATGTTAATACAATTTTGTCAGCTTTAGTTGTAAAGAGCTATATTTAAGTCTTACCACAATAGTTCTCCAATACCGGAGCGTAATAAATAGAAGTCTCTTAAAAAGTTTGTTATTTTTTCTTAAACCTCTAATGAGAAAGTTTGTACAACAATGATATGTCTCCATTTTTGATTAAATAGTCAACATTTACATTTTTTATTGCTCAAAATTTATAATGTATAATTTAATAGCTATGAGATGACATAAAGATGTGCAACACCAAACAAGAAGTGTTGACCATTGTGGACCCAGCATTGATCTCTTTTATTGGTGCAAACTTACAAATGAGGACATTAATTCTTTAAAAATATAATTTTAAAATTTAAAACTGTGAGTATAACAATATCAATTTATGCTTGGGCTTGCTATTATATATGATTTAGTTTTACATATATTACGAGTTTTGAGTAAATATTTCCATTTTTAAACAATAGAGCGAGAAAGTCCGTGTGGAGTTCCATACCATTTGTTTTATATATAATTAAGGAGTTTATGATTAGTTTATCGTACTTTAATATATTTAACTGTATAAAATATTTTCTCCAACTACATGGGTGCATCATTGTAAAAACTATTCTACTGTAATATTCAAACACACGGTTTAAATTCGTAGGTCGCCATTTTGAAGCTGTGTTTGTTATAAATTTTTGTGAAATTCATTTAAATATTTTTTAAATGTAATAAAACGATAAATGCGTTTTGTGTCCAACCTCAAATAAATATATAAATAATATTGGCCTAAACTACTGTGGTTAGCTATCGCATTAATATATTAACATCTGTTTTCATTACAGTTATCCAAAGTGACCTATGTCAGCTGTTGGTGCAGTGATATATTAGGGACTACTTCTAGTAAATTTTTAGTTGTCATCTGAGTAAACTAAGGTCTTGAATTAATTATAGCTTATTTGAACCAAAATTAATACAAAATCCTTATACACTTATATCCCGATGAAATCTGCTAGTACCATTAAATTGTCATCAAAGTTTCTGCGTACAGCGCTGGGAGAGCAAAGCTGTTCAGGCATGCATGCAAAACAAGTTGCGTAGAAGCAAGGAGCGTGGCACTACATGTGTAATAATGGCAGGCCTTTGCTGTGATGTAAGGCCATTCATTTTAAGCGTTAGAATGTATTTCCATTTCTAGATGAACTGGTGTGTTGTTTACTATTAATATTTTGGTATGTTCTGCTGCCGTGCTCAAAGATGTCGAGGTGTGTAGTGTCACACGCCTAGCTCCTATGCAATCGGTTGTACACGCATGCTTGAACAGCTTTGCTCTCCCGGCCCTGTACGCCGAAACTTTGACTACAGTTTATTGGTATTAGCATAGTTTACCGGACGTAAGTGTATAGGGATTTTGTATTACTTTTGGTTCCGACAAGCTAAATATGCAATTTTGGCTATGCGTATCTGAAAACCCTGTTTGATTTAACTT
>CABFOV010007015.1:5819-19619 GCA_902141375.1 Timema poppense | reverse complement strand
GGAAAAGAAATCCTTGCAGTCGGGGGTAATTTTGGGGTTCACCCCCAGGGCACAAAAACTCCCTGCAGGGGGGGAACCCCCCCCCCCCCCACTCTCCCTCACACCAATAGCCAGCTCTTTTTAGGGCCGCGCGAAATGGCCGTGACACCAAAATAATATGAACATTGACTCCTTGACAACACTAATAATTCATAAAAAACATAATTAGTTGTAGTAAGGAACAATATATATTCTAATTGATAAAAATAGAAATCAATTGAAAGACAAAAGACAAAAAAATTAAGTTAATGATATAAATTATGAAGATAATATATTTAAGTTAACTTGTCATAAAGAGTATATGGTTTAAATGAAGGATTGTGATAAAATAAATTTTTGAATAAAAGTTAAAATATAATACTTGACATTATACACACACATTAAAATGTGAGTCAGAGCAACACATACATAACCAAAACAAAACATATTAAACACATGTATTAAAGAAATTAGTTAAACTTATAAATAAAGTGTATAATACTGATAAAATACAATAAAGTTAATTAAGTTTGTTGAGAAATGATGCTTATCCTTTTATAAAAACTTGTAAGTTACTTGTTCTTGTATTTCAGGAAATTTATGATATTACAATTCAATAAACACAAAATATTAAAGAGATATGTGTCCAAAAGATATAAGAATATTAGAGGAACAGATAATATGGTGCTAAAAGATATATAAGTTTAATTAACAAAAGTGTGATCATAAAAAATATATAAAGAGGTTAAATAAAAGTTGAGATCTATTCTTATCTGAGAGGTTTAAATGCCCTTGTTCCTTTTTAAATTCTGGAGTGAGATTGTCACATGTTTCGGCGCTGCATAGGCACCATCCTCAGGTCTAAATGAGAAAAAGAGTTAACGTAAGTTGCGGTGCAAATATTCAATGTTAGCCAATACAAGGAAAAAATGAAATATTAATTAATATAAACCAGGAAACTTGACATCTATAACTGTGAAGATGAAATATCATAATTTGTAAAAATAAAAATCCAATTTTATTAATCATGAAAATAAACTCCGAGGTACTCAATTAAAAATAAATCCATTTCCAAAAAATTTCAAATTTTCTAAAATTTGTTTTAAGTTGTTAGAAAAATATCGTCGTGGGTCAAGTTAACCGAACAAATAAGATAACACAATTAAAACAAACATCAGTCAGCACAATAAAATTACAAGTGATGAAGTCACGGATGTACGCCCCAAGGTTATAACGGGCATGACTCGACTGTCTATTGTATGTTAAAGATATGCGCTGCGCATGCTCAAAGATGGCTACACTTAACAACCGCAACTCGTCATCAAAGAATACCAACATTCCAATACTTCCCCTCGAGTTGGTTGTCGAAAGAACGTCACTATTGCGAATCACCCAGTCTGGCTGATCCCATGCATTGCATGTATTTAACTTTGGGCAGTCCTTTAGTTAAAAGGTCTGTGACTTGATTGTTCGTTGAGATGTGAAGCACACAAAGTTCCTTGCGTTTGAGTATGTCCCTCACGAAGTGATGATGGATTTCGATGTGCTTACTCCTTGCATGGAACATTGGATTCTCTGACAACTTCAATTAGCTTCTGTTTTCGCAGAAAATAGCCATCTCATCCAAGTCACCAAAACCCATCTCAACGAGAAATCGCTGCAAATAGAGGGCTTCCTTAACGCAATCTGACAGAGCCATATATCAAGCCTCTGTCATCGACAGGTGACAGTTCACTGTTTTTCTGATTCCCAGGATACCGGTCCACCATGTAGCATGAATTTATACCCGGTGTGAGACCTCCTGTCTTTAGGACAACTTTCCCAGTCTGCATCTACAGATCCTTTGACTGGTCATGGATCTGAGCCATAGGTCAACCCTACATTGATGGAATCCTTTAGATAGCGTAATACACGCTTGGTGACCTTCCAGTGGTCGGCACCATATCAGTTGTAGAACTGACCCAGATGGCTTATTGCTAATGATATGTTGGGGCTTTTAGTCTATGCCAATTATGTAAGAGCGCCGACCAGCTCACGGTACGAAAGCCTTAGATCGTCTTCCGACTGCTTTTAGTTTCTGCTCAGCTTCAAGCTTGTATCCATGGGGGTGGCAACAGGTTTGCATTAGGACATGCTGAACCGCGAAAGCAGATCGCGTACGTAGCCATGCTGATGCATCGTCACCTGCACTTATGTCTGGTTAAACTCTATTCCCAGACAAGATTTAGCATAGCCTAGATCCTTGACTTCGAAGTGTTCGGCCATTCTCCTTCCAAGTTCAACAATCCCTTTCCGGTCACGGAAGGCGATTAAGATGTCGTAAACATATGTCGCAACTAGTATAATGTCTTCCCTTTGACCAGTATGGACCAGTCTGAGACTAAAGGCATTGCACTCACGCTTCTCAAGGTTTCGTCCAGGTTAAGGTACCAGCTCGTTCCAACTTGTCTTAAACTGTAAAGCGATTTCTTCAGGAGGCAAACCTTGTCCCCCCTACTCAATTCTTCAAGCATAATATTTGCCTTCATCCTGATCTGACTCTGGCCCTCCGAATCAACAATATCCTAAAGGATTTCTCGTAAAGTCTTCGGTGGTTCCATATGAACCTCTTCTTCTAGGTATCCATTAAAGTATGCAGTTTCCACATCAAATTTCCTAATCTTCATTCCGTATTGGGCTGCAATGGATGCCAGGAGACGAATGGTACTTATTTGAGCCACTGGAGCGAATGTCTCTGTGTAATGAACGCCAAGCTGCTAACTAAAACCTTGGGCGACCAAGCGTGCTTTTTTTCTTTTAAGCTTCCCATCCGATATAAACTTGTTTCTTAGAACAATTCGGCTGCCGAAAACTTTGTGACCTCTAGGACGATTGACGAGTATCCAAGTCCCGTCCCTCACGATGGATTTCATCTCATTGCCAATGGCTTGGTGCCATTCATCCAAATCGGGACCGCACATTGCATTCTTTATAGGCATTTCCATGAGAAACGCCTGCTCCGCTTCCTCAGCGTTTTCAGCCAGACTTGTAATTACTTGATACTGTTTCTTCGGTCTTCCCCTCGAACCTAACCTGACCTTCCTTGGCCAGCCATTCCCCTTGTTGTGTGATCAATTTCCTGACGCACAACTACGTCAGGTGCCGTGTCATCGGTGGTGGAAGAGATGTCTCCATCTTCACCCGATCCATCGGGTGATGGTGCATACACTTCAACGATGTTGTAAAAGCCGAGGAATACTTCGTCTTCGTCATCCTCATAGTTTGTGATTGGCTGATCAACTTCAGCGCGGCACGTTGGAGGCAATTCAATGTCCGTAAATCATTGAGCTTGTGTAGGGTCTTCGTCCTTTGTTTCTCCTTCCCAGTCCATTTGAGTGTTGGCCATCAAACAAGGCTTGACATCCTCCATAAATTTGACGTCGAGGCTTATCACCACTCGACACTTCTTGGGTGACCACACGCGTTATGCCTTGGACTCTTCCGCGTAGCCAAGGAAGATCCCTTCCTGTCCATGAGAGTCAAACTTCCCTCTTCCGAGTTTTCTGTCCAGGTAGAGCACTTCACTTCCAAATACCCTAAAGGAAGACACGTTTGGCACTCCACTGGTCCATTTCTCGTACGGTGTTCGACCATCAAAGCTCTTCGTTGGTAGGTGATTTCGGAGGTAATTTGGAGTACTAACTGCCTCAGCCTAGAAGGAATTGGGCAAATTTGCTTCCATAAGAAGGCATCTAGTGACGTTAAGAAGAGAGTGATTCATTCTTTCTTCCCGCCGTGCCATTTTGCTCCGGGTTGTATGGGGAAGTCATCCTTCTAATGATCCCTCACCTTTTAAAGTACTCATCAAACTCCTTGTTAGTGTTTTCTCCACCATTGCCGGACTGCAAGCACTTTACAGTTTTACCCTTTTGATTCTCAACGAGGATTATGCACTCAATAGTAGCTTTGAGTAATTCATCCTTTGACCTTAAGAATCGAATCTCGCACAATCTGGTGCTGTCGTCAATTAATTCGACAAAATACTTTGCTCCTCCCACAAACGTTGTTCTTATGGGCCCGCATATATCTGAGTGTATCACATCCAAGACGTCTGTGTGACAGTTTGATTTGCTGAGAAACGGGGCCCTTGTCATTTCCCCCCGTATACAAATGTCACAGTTCAATTTACTTGCTGAATCCGCCAGCACAACTCCTTTCACGACACCTTTATGAACGGCGTCCACAATGTCCTTCGCATTAGTGTGGCCCAGGCGTCTGTGTAAAAAATCGAACGGAACTTTGTTTTTCTTCAAAAGTGAAGTGACAGTGCACGCGCCCTGTTTGAGTTCACACACCTAATACAAATCGTTGACTCTTGACAGCCCTTAGTACAGTATTCCCGTTCGAGTCTTGTATAACGGGATCGTTTTTTTGAAACCAAGCATCAAATCCACGATTCGTTATCTTGCTGACCAACAACAGGTTTGTTCCCAAGTCGGGTACATACATTGCATTGTCTAGTGTTACGTTACTTTTGTCACCAAATACGTTTGCTACATACAAACTGTGTTTTGACTACGCCCACCGTGTCAGCTGTCGCGCTGTTCACAAAGCTTAGCGCACCGTGCCCGGTGTCATACATTTCGTGAAAAAGTTTTGTTTAATTACACAAGTGCGTTGTCGCGCCGCTGTCCAGACATCACTTCCAGCTTAGATCGTTCGACTTGCATGCAAAACCATTTAAGCATACGTTATCCGCACATTTCACACTTTCCTTTTTGTCCTTGCTTCGACACTCGTTCAGCTTATACCCAGACTTTCGGCACCTAAAACATCGTATTACGTGCATGCCTCTATGTTTTTCACAGTCGCTTTTGTTCACTTCGGGTTTGTCTTTCCGATCGCGCCAGCGGCCATTTTTCTTTGCAAACATGGCACCCGACGATGCGTTCCGCGCATCACCTTTATTCTATGATTTTAATGCGAAGCGCGTCCGGGATCGGTAATTCGTAACACGATTCAATGGCGCACCGAAAGCTTTCAAAACTAGTGGGTAAGCTGTGGAGTAATAAAATCGTCAACAAGTCTGTGTTGATCACGACCTTCATGTCGTTCAACTTGTCTACAGAGTCGAAAAAACTGTTCAAATGCGCGCGCATATCACTCAGGTCTGCGATTTTCTGTAGCGTTAACTTCTTCAAAGGGGTTGCCTTTCTTGCCGGTCCTTTGGATTGATATATCTCTTACAATTTCCACCACATTACACGCGATGTCTCACAATTTTTCACTTACTTGAATTAATTCGAGGTTATAGACAAAATTATATCCGACCACGCCTTCTTATCATTTCGCACTCATTCCCGCACGCTGGCTTCATTTGCACGATCGTTAGTCTACTCAGGTTTTAAAACGCCACCGTTCACTAACTCCCATAAATCGGCTTTAATTAACACGGCCTGCAGTTGCAGTTTCTAGGTATCATAATTGTCTTTGCCTAGAAGTCAAATCCTTGATACATTCACGGAGTTCATGGCATCGATCTTGGGACTATTGCGCATCCGTTTATATTTTATGTTAAACTTAATCTTTTGAACGACACTCGTGAAACTGGGCCCATAGCTTGGTAGAGAAAGATCGCCGCAGGTCAAGTGAACAGAACAAACAAGATAACACAATTAAAACAAACATCAGTTAGCACAATGAAATTACAAGTGATGAAGTCACGGATGTGCGCCCCAAGCTTATAACGGGCATGATTTGACTGTTTATTGTCTGTTAGATACATGCGCTGTGCACGCTCAAAGATGGCTATACTAAACAATTGCAACTCGTCATCAAAGAATACCAACATTCCAACATAAGTAAACTACACTTATATTAATTTATTTTTAAAATCAATAAATATCATTATTAATTAACAAATTCTGAACAAATCGTTAGAGATATTATACCAAAAAATTCCAATTTTCCCAAAATATCGTTTAACTATTTTTTTTAAGAAAATCAAAATTATATGTTTTATAATGTTAACAAATCTTGACATGTAACCATTTTGAAACAAATTTTTAAAGCAATTTTTAAATATTAAAATAAAAAAATTAGTCATTAGTAAACTACCATTGAATGCATTTTCCAGAGAAAATGAAATAAGACTACACAGTTTTATTTTCATGTAAAAAAAGTCCCCAGGTATATATTTTAAACAATGTTTTTAAGTATGTTCGTGATCACGTAAAGAGTCATCACAACCTCAAGATCGACATTTTTTACGATTATCTACAATACATTTTCTTTACATAAGAAAGTAAAAAGAACAATAAATCTCGCGCTGAAATAAAATATAGAAAATAAAATGCATGCTCTGTGCTAATTTATTTTTACGTGGGTACTCATTATGTGTTATTTTACTTAATATGAACATAATGCCTCTTTGTCCCACGCCTCCTCTGGGGGACCCGGTAAAAAAATGTTCCAGCACCCCTGTCAATGATGAATTGATGAATTGTCTCCCTCAAAGCATACATTCGAGATTACAAACTCGCCACTATAAATAGCTATATTCTCACAAAGATTCAGAGGTCAGTCCACATGAAGTGGTCTAGAAAAAAAAATTGCTCAACCATATTTAAAAAATATATTTATTTTTTGATAAATTACCCTTACATGTTGGTAGTTAAAAATGAATTACGCATAGTTGCCATAATTGTTTTACAGGGTGCTACTTTTTTTTTTTAAGGGCTTACAGAAACGCAAATATCTCGACCTTTATTTGTTCAATAAACATGAGTGAAAAATAATTTCGTTTGGAAAGTAAAGGGATACAAGTTTGTGTGTATCATTTTAACCTAAACTCAATTCTAAAGGCTGAAACTTCTGTCTAAAATTTTAGATTTAAAAAAAAACTGTTTTCAAGGGGAAATATTTTCACTAAGGGAAAGAGTTAACAAACTACAATTTTGTATACAGGCAGACATAGACTACTTGTCCTCACACACCAAGTTTAAAACCTGAGAATTGCATCTTTCTTTTAAAAAATCACATTTTTTAAATTTGAAAAAATTGCAATTTTCAGAGCTTAATATCTCAGGTGGGGGACGAGATAAAAGTTTGAAATGTTGGTCTATAATGGTAATATATAATAGTATTATACACAGAAAACTTAGAGTTTGAGAATTGGCTATAAGCTGAGATATTTAAAACACAAAATGAGAATAAAAAAACCTGCGCATATTAATGGCTTTGTATACTGTAGCCCTACTAAAAAAAATTATTTGTAATAAATATATTTTTATGGGTAAAAATATATTTCAAGCACATAACTACATAGGTGCTTATTATTCTACCTAAATTAAAATTAAAAAGTGCTACCTTATTAACAAACTAAGTTTGGTGTTTGGCAGAGAGCTGAGAGATCTATTTGCACAATTTAGGACTGATGTTGTGTGTACGACCAGTCACAGTTGAAAGCTCCATTGGCATGATCTTAATTCAAATTATCTGCGCAGGTACTCAGGTTTTGACATCTCTTGAAATCATAAAAAAAAAAATCTTGGTCCCATTGACTCGTAAAAATGAAATTTGAAGTCATTATATCCTATGTTCACTTCCTCAATAACCATTACTCTTCATTTACACACGGAATTATGTATTTTTTTTTAGTAAGAACGAAGAAGCTTTTGATACTTTTACTTCCTCAAAGTAATCAGAAATTGAAGTGTGGTAACATCTTGTGGTGGTGTCATCTATAGGAATGTATCTATGGTATGATCGAGTTTTAGGAATTGGCAAGCAATTTTCAAAAGGTTTTTCAATTCAACCCCATTTTAACCACTTCTTCACTTGTAACATAGCTATACTTAATGCTAAGAAGGGTTGTTTTTTTTATCAAAAAATGGAAACATATCTTCTGGATTCTTAAAATACATGATGAAATGGTAATAAGGAAGCAATATCACGATGCTTGTAGAATTCAATGTAAAAATTTTTTTAAGGTGAAAAAGAACTTTAATGTTTAATAAAAAGACTAATTGAAATGGAACTTGTCAATTTAACATTACTTAGCAGTTATATTACACAACTCATGTCGAGTATAAATTATTAAGTAAACAAAGACATTAAATGGAATAAGATGTCATTGAACCAACATATAAATTAACACACATTAAAAACTTTAAAAGACACATTAAAATGTGAGTCATTAGACAAAAAACATATTACAATAAAATTGTGGATTAACCAGGCTATATTAAAGAATTGTTCATGACTAGGATAATATTTGTAGTTGTACAATTGAAGCAGTGAAGTTAAATAAGTTAAATTTGAAAAATTGACAATATGAAATAGTCGAAATTAAAAATGTTTAATAAATTTATAGGTTATATGATTGAATTCATTTCCTTAACTGAGTCCCTTGCTCCTTTTGTAGGCTTCGTAGAGAACGCCCGTAATTTAACGATGTAACATGTTTCGACGCTCAACGGCGTCATCCTCAGACATGAACTACAGCCTGAATACGGTGTTCCAGTTGAAACTCAACGTCAACTGAGAATAATACTCATAATAATAATAATAATTCTCAGTTGACGTTGAGTTTCAACTGGAACACCGTATTCAGGCTGTAGTTCATGTCTGAGGATGACGCCGTTGAGCGTCGAAACATGTTACATCGTTAAATTACGGGCGTTCTCTACGAAGCCTACAAAAGGAGCAAGGGACTCAGTTAAGGAAATGAATTCAATCATATAACCTATAAATTTATTAAACATTTTTAATTTCGACTATTTCATATTGTCAATTTTTCAAATTTAACTTATTTAACTTCACTGCTTCAATTGTACAACTACAAATATTATCCTAGTCATGAACAATTCTTTAATATAGCCTGGTTAATCCACAATTTTATTGTAATATGTTTTTTGTCTAATGACTCACATTTTAATGTGTCTTTTAAAGTTTTTAATGTGTGTTAATTTATATGTTGGTTCAATGACATCTTATTCCATTTAATGTCTTTGTTTACTTAATAATTTATACTCGACATGAGTTGTGTAATATAACTGCTAAGTAATGTTAAATTGACAAGTTCCCTTTCAATTAGTCTTTTTATTAAACATTAAAGTTCTTTTTCACCTTAAAAAATTTTTTACATTGAATTCTACAAGCATCGGCATATCTTCTGGAGTTATTATTTGATTATTAGTTGTCATTTAAAAGCCCCTTGTACCGTTTTCTTCCTACGCCTAAAAGCTAGAGGACACTTCTAACCTAAATGAGGGCGGATGTAAACTAAGTAAGTAAAAATTTGCAAATTTAAGAAATATTTGAATTACTTATTCAATGTAATAAACACAGATTAAACAAAAAATTACATGGCCTTAGAAGTCAAATTGAAGCGTTTTGGAAAAAAATAAATCATGGCTGAGTCTGCACTTGCACAATACTTTAGAAAGTATATTTTAATATCTCAAGGTAAATTATTATTTTATTTGAACAAGTCTGAAAGAGAACAATAATATTAACAAAATCGTTAATATTATAAAAAATATATAATGAGCCTTTCTCAAATTATTTACAAAGCATCTTATTCACCACAATGAATTAAGACAACACCAATTTAGGATCAGGATTTAAATTTAAATATAGAATCAGATATTTAATCAAAATTTAAATTACTAAACCTTACAATTATTACAAAGAGCTTAAAGATCCTCTTTTAAATGGATTACAACGCATCTGATTCATCCCTGTGAATAAAGACCAAAAAAACTTTACGATCAAATATAAATTTAAATATCGAATCAGATATTTATTATTAGCACAAAGGTTTGACTTCCCGACTAAAATTCAAACCTTCGCAGAACTACTACCCTCAACACTTTTGAATAATTCGACAAAATTCCTATATTTTAATATTTAATATTAAAATATAAAACAAAGCATTGTTACGTTAGAATACTTGTAATTTCTCACTAAATGAATCTGTGAATTTTAAAGTCAAAATCTATATTAACCAACAAAAATAAGTTACTTTAATATTTTCTCTGAAGAAGATACGTTTACAAAAATAACATATAAAAGAAAAATTATCAAATAAAAGAATTTAAACAAGTACTGGTAACACCACGAGCAATAAAAATTCATTTTGAAACTAAAAAATTTCAAAACAGAAAAGGAATCGAAAAAATGTGGCTACCTGAACATTTCAAAAAATTACAAAGATACTAGCGCCCAAGCGGCAATAGGAAATAGTAAGTGTTCCATAACAAAATTTACTTTCATAAATAAAACTTTTAACGAAAAATTACATATGCCTATATTGACCGATTTTAACTACATAATAAACCTAAGTGTTCAAGATAATCAAGCCCATAGTTGTAATATAAAGTTTATACAATCAATAAAATATATATTTATAGCCATCCTGGCTAGATAATGTTCTAATCCTGAATAGGACTTCTCGTGGAAGTGTCGGATTTAATAATCTTGGATGCTAGCTGAACGTTAGCTATATATAGATCTAGTTGATGGATTGGTAGGTCGGAAATTTCCTTATTAGGAAATTGATTATTAATTATATAACGTCACAAGCCTAGCAACTGGTGGATATGCCACGTCACTTCAGTCATGTCCACCAGTTTCTTGTTGTCTTGTAGATCCATTTGACTTGTTCCCAAGACACGAACACCAGACACATGGTGAGCGGCCGCAGATTCTAGCTATGTTCATTCGGTCACGTAGACCAGTTTAACAATACGAGTGGTTCTCATTTAACTCAGCCAGTCCAATAAGATAATTTCTGGATCTCTCTATTGGAACATGTTGTCGCTGCATCATCCATAGCTTGTTTAGAACTTCTCTTCCTTCTAGCATTTGGCGTGAACAGGCTGGTTATGGAAGTCATGCTATTCCAGCATATACAATAAGTGAGTAGAGCACCTATATTAGACATAGTAAGAATGTGATATTTAATAATGCTGGATCTCTATGAGTATAAGTTTATTTGGGGTGGTAGTATACTAGCTAGTATTTATATTGCATGATATCTATATGTATAGGCTTATTTGGGGCGGGTAGTAACATTGGGATACTAGCAATACAAATTAATTTTACACCCTCTTGGTCACTTCCCTTTATGTAGTCCCCCCCCCCCTAGCTCATCACAAGCATTTTCCCCATAGCTGGTAGCAAAAAAGTGTAATTATCCCCATAGCTGGTAGCAAAAAAGTGTAATTATGCTTGAAGGCGAAAATCTTTATCATTATGAGATGGAATGAGAAAGTTCTTATTTTTGTTCTAACTAGAAAATCCGTCTCTGAAATATAAGATTTTCGCCACTGATTTTATTAATCAAATGAACGCATGGACTGTGATGGTATTGTGCCTAAGGTGGTTACTGATTATACAAACACTTCTGCTCTTCAATTCACTTTGATTACTTTCTTTATGATAGTAAACAAAGGGGGGGGGGGAGTGGCTTGTTTGTTCACCCAATGAAAACTTTGTATTTCGTCTTGGATTACAAAAGAAATGTTTTCAGAAAAATCAGTTTAAGCAATGCATTTTGTATCCAGCAAGCTCCTTTTCTTGTCCTTAAGATAACTTCACTGTACTTTGGATACATAGTGATGTTTCCTTAGAGAGCTGAGTTTTTCTGCTAAGGATTCAAAAAACTCTTCTTTTGGTTTTATGATTGAAACCATCTCGGCTCCGTCAGTTTTGATCCACTGTTTGTAGTTTATGTTGTCAGGGTTTTCTTATATCTCTTCTTCTTGGAACAGCAATTCCAGTAGGAAGTCTTCCCCTGAACAGTCGGTACATTGGCTTAGTATACACTCAGAACGGGTTTAGGTCACAGACAATCATCAAAAGAAGATATTTGTAGTTCACATTTAGTTTTGCACTATATATCATTAATGTAATATTTTTGTGGTATGAACACACAAACAGAGTGTGTCCCTGATGCGCCAGCAATTACACACCATTTAGGCCTAAACTCACATAATTTTGAGCGTCCAATTTTACATTCTGGGTGGGCTTCCCTAATTTGTGCATACATTTAATTCAGGTTACTGAGTAATATAGGTTTATATTAATATACTTTAACCCCATCAATTCGGACAGACACATACAATCTTTTTTACCAGGAAGAATCCCGATGTTTTCTCCACTTATATAAAAATCTACAACCTTCATGACTATATCTTCTTTAATATTTTTACACAATGCATTTTTCCTAGTTCTGGCAGTATTCCGTGGGCCTTAGAAATATCCCAGGTAACTTTTACTAAACATTCAAAAACTTCAAATTCAGTACTTACTTTTTTTTTTGTTACCAAGATTCTGGCAATAATCTTAATATTTTTATCTTATTTTTGTTTCAGCTTTTCAGTTCGTCAACGAATGATAGCGAATGAAGGTTTTGAGTTAAGGGTTCATCAAGAAGTAGGTCTACTACTTCTTCAAAAGAGGCTTCAAGTCCTTGGAATAGCTTTCCTAACTTTTCTTGAATTGCCATTGGTCTTTTTTCAAAATTTAACTTTATGATTTTAGAAACAGGAGATACACCTAAATTTGAACAAATTGCATCCAAAATGTCTATATGTTCAGATCGAGGCACAAAAATTCATCTTTTACACCTTAATTGTCTTCCTTTCTACAAACAGTCTGCTGTAGCAAGTAGTATACAAAGATTTCCCAGGAATAAGATCAACTGAGTATTTTTTCTTTTGATAAATATTCCACATTTATTTATCTAAATCCTTTGACAATCACTTTTTATGGATTTTAAGTGGATCAGAACACGAGCTACCATAAAGATGATGGTACTTTAAAAATAACTTAATCTCGTTGTGCTTGCATACATTTGCAACAGCATTATTTGTTCTTAAATCAACAAGATTTCGATCCTCTTCACAGAATTCACTAATAAACTTGATAATATTAGATATTGGTCCATACACACACTTATGACACTCTTTTACCAAAACTTCATCCACATTAAATTCCATTTTATAAGATGTAAGATATATTATAATATTGACTAAAATATTTGGACAAAACCTTGTTGTAGGTATTCCACTATGACAAAGTGAATTAGAATGAATTGAATAATTATATAGATACACTACACTTTTATTTCAAAACTAGTAATAAATTAAAAATTACACTCATTCATATACTAATACATTATAATATCGATTAAAAGAAATATGTATCACACAAAAACAACCTTAAGTCCTCTATCTCTGCTCTAATACTCTCACTCAGAACTTTTGAACAAGTTTGTCAGCTCTGACTCTATTTAAAACCAACATCTTACAGAAACAACCTCTGACTCATACTCTTAATTCTGTCTTTGTTTTGTTCAAAATTTTATATATATATTTCTTTAATACTCTAGTTTTAATATACAATAATTCTGTTACCTAAGAGTTATAATATATGTATATATATATATATATATTTACATAAGCATACAATTAAATAACATATTAATTGATTTAAATACTATATACACACCCATTGAAACATGAGTTTTTCTCCTCATGCTGTTCTTTAAAAATCTCAGCTTGTAGACAATTTTCAAAGTCCAATTTTTTTTTTTTTGTGTATTATAATATTATTATGAACCAAAGTTTCAGAATTGTATTTCGTCCCCCAGCTGAGATATTAAGCTCTGCAATTTGGAATTTTTTCAACTTTCTAAAAAAAACATTTTTAACAGTTGCTCAATTCTCAGGTATGAAACTTGGTGTGTGAGGACAAGTAATTGATGTCTGCATGTATAAAAAATTGTTGCTTTTT
>CABFOV010007014.1:0-31002 GCA_902141375.1 Timema poppense | reverse complement strand
CTTCCCATTTATTAGAGTATTTCACTCGTACTTTCAGAACCTACTGATAATATCAGAACACGACTTGTAGACTAACTTAAATCTAGAACAGACACAACACCCAGCCCCCAGGCAATTAACTCATCACTGTGAAAGATGAAACGCACATTTCACTAATGTTAAACAAATTTCTACCACGCTAGTAATCTACCACGGGACCCTTAGTTCAGTAGACATAGCCACATTTTACCGAGGTGTTGGACTTAAAACCCAATTAACACCACGAACAATTAACATTAAAGAGTTTTTTAACAATAAATAAAAAACTGTTTAGGTGGTCCCATGGTCTAAGTCGTCACTCTCGTGTTAGATTAGACTGCCGATAACAGAGAGATTGGGGTTCGTATCCCGGTAGGGTGTTCTGTTTTTTTAAATGGTTTTACACTCCACGCAAATGTGGGCACATTCCATCTAAATTCAACCTTCACCATCCCTGACTCATTTGATTAATTCATTACTTATACGTATCGTATAACCTGAATATTTAATAAAACTCGGTGCTGCAAAATAAAAACTCTATAAAAAGTTCATGAAGTGTTATATGTCACTACAGTTGCCCCACGGCTTCTTTGGTGCTGACTGACAGCTCACAGCTGACTTCTAACAAGTCAACATTTAGGTATATACCTACATTTTGACTATCAGAAGTGACAGCTGTTAAACACATGTTTTGCGGATCGTATGGCTTGGCGTAGGGATACATAATTTGGTCTGGTAACTTTTCAAAGCGGTCAGTCAGCACCAAAGAAGCCATGAGGCTACTGTATAGATGTTCTTGGAATTGGAGCGTTAAGCTACTCTGGCCTAACAGTAAGAGGACATGGCGGGAGGGGTGAAGAACGACGCCCCTCTGCGGGCACCCATTCACTCGACACAATCACTCCACCTTCCTATTCAATTGACGAGGTCAGGTCCAGGTGATGATAATTGTCTCACGATCTCTAAAGAGGGGGGAGATTAAAGGACCACTGGGTGAAGTAGAACAGGACTTGGTTTATAATCTAGAACAGGGGGTCCCAAAATTTAACTCACGGGTGGGCCACATTTGGATATTGGAAGTGCTGGGTGGGCCGGATCGAAAAAGAGACATACAGTAGCCCCGTGGCTTCTTTGGTGCTGACTGACAGCTAAAAGCTTTAAAAAGTTACCAGACCAAATTATGTATCCCTACGCCGAACCATATGATCTGCAAAAACATGTGTTTCGCAACTGTCACTTCGGACAGTCAAAATTTAGGTATTATAACTAAATGTTGACTGTCAGAAGTCAGCTGTGAGCTGTCAGTCAGCACCAAAGAAGCCAGTTTGACTGTTTGCACCCTTCATACTTTTATTTTAGACTTTGAAAACGAACTAAGTCGCCTTAAACTTGATACACACTTTGGACTGTTAAGGTGGGAATTTAGGTAACGTGAGTTGAGGGAGGTATTTTTGCTGTTTTCATAAAAATAAAATTGCCTAAATAAATCAAACATTTCTTCAGAAGAGACATAAAGAGTTTAATTTTCTTCTCATGGTGACCTCAACATTTCTTAAACATCTGACAAGGGTGTCCTGTAATTTCATGAACACTTTTTCTCTTAATTTAAAAAGTTTGTCGTCTAGTGCCACCACGCTCATGACAGATATTCAACAACTGTAATGTTTTCATTATTTCGGTAAAAAATATTTTTTACATAAAAACTTCTAAAACAGTAAGAATGTTTACTTATTTTATCTCACTGTTTCCATTACTGATCTAGAGATATTGTGTTAAAGTTGATTATTATTTTAGTTACTGTTTTTTTTACGTGTCTATCTCATTGCGATATTTTAAATGTTTTATGTTCATGTGTTAACTTGTTTCCTGTGTTATATTTAATGATAATATTTGATAAATGTAGTGTAGTGTTAACTCGAGACATGCAGGGTGTCTACCATTCGGGAAAATCAGGGAAAACGGGAATTAGCCGGGAATTTGAAGTGATCGGGAAAAAACGGGAATAAGTCGTGAATTTGGTAAATCGCAATAAAAATCCGGGAAAATGATATTTTACTCAAAATATCAAATACAATAATCAGTAAATTATGTCATTTTTTTTGTTTGTAACTGTGTAATATATTTGTAATTCCTAGTAAACAATTTTAATTCAAATTTTAAAACTTATTATTATTTAAAAAAATATTAATAGAAAAACGTGGGTGGAAAGGGGGGAGGTGGGGGCGGCGAGTTAGAAGGATGTGACATAATTTTTTAGTGGGGAATTTTAGGAAATGATCAGGGGAAATCAGGGAAAAGGTCGGGGATTTCATTGGTCAAGTTTAGTAGATACCATGGACATGGTTAAATATAAGGGAAGACTTATGCCTTAATTCCGCCATGTAAATAAAGACAATAATAATAATAAAACACTTACTAAACTCACTTTCACTACAGCACCACCTTAAAGCGATTCAACACAGTGTCATACGAGATTTTGTTTTAACTAATTTCATTATTAAAGTTTTTTTTTATATTCTTGCAGTTTTACAAAATTATTTATTGTCTCGCAAGCCTTGAATGTTTGATTAAAAACTATTAAAATGATTAAATTGTTTTCCGTATAAAGGATTTAAAAAAATACCTTTACGCGTATTACTTTCTCATTTCCCTCCCTCTGGTCTGTCCGAGGCCATTGATGATCGTGATGGGGTCCAGGACACGCTAATGGGGAATCCCAATTACGAAGCGTCCCATCAGATAATCCGCTGAATGGGAGTAGCTGTCAAAGGCTCATTAAATTCCTGATCAAATCTTGTCAAGACGTAGCGTTTGTTAATTTGTTCTAGTCCATTTTATCGCCGGCCTACGCAAATAATAATTGACTACACTCGATTAGAAACGACTGAAGACTCATTTATATTTAATTATAAATTAACGAAGTGGATTTCAAATAGATATTTTATAATTAGGTTAAAAATACATCTTACAATGGGGTTTCTTAAAAAAAAAAAAGTTCAGTTTTGGTGTTTATTCTATTATTTTGGCTTTCATATTCAAAATTTCCGTTTAACTACACATATTAATTTAAAATCATTTGGTATCTGCCAATACGTGTAAATGTAACATCACTAATTACTTACAATCCGACACCCGAGCTCAGTCGGTAGCGTTTCTGCCTACTTAACTAAGGGTCCCGGGATTGATGCCCGGCTTGACACAAAACATTTATCATTGATGAAGAATGAGTTTCCCCTTTCACATTGATGAATCAATGGCTGGGGACTGGATGTTGTGCCTGTCTTGGTCTTAAATTATATTATAAGGAATATGAAGCTATGACAGGCCTAGCCAGCCGGTAGTGGAAAATATATGTCTTGAATAAAAAACTGACCACAGTCTGGAAACAGTGATGTATGTAAAAAAAACTATTTACAAGTTTCATGTAAATTACTTAATCTAAATATTTGTAAAATATCAAAATTACCTGATTGATTAATATTTATTAAATATCTATAACGCTTACACTTATATTATTGTAATTTGAAATTATATTAATTATTTTTAGCTGCGATTTGTATATTGTATGAGTTTTATGAAGCCCATTTTTTGACTTACAATAAATTGTGTTTATATCAGAGCAAACAAAGGTTACTTGTTCATAGCCTTGGTGAGAAAAAAAAAATCTTTGACCTTGCGAACTGATTTATTATTCATATATCGGGGCACAATTTCAAATCACCAACATGTGGATGTGGTTAGAAGAAATTGAAGAGATGTTCGGGTGGAGGGGAAGAACATTATCTAACATCTGTTATATATTATTCTCCCCTCAGAAATGGTCTTTACATCCTGCGTGGGCCAAGGCATGTCAAAAGATGACCCGCTGCGAATTTTGGTTTTGTTCATTATTTTATATACCTAAATACCACTATTTAAAAAAAAATTGCGATTTCACTTGGGTTTGCTTTAGTTACAAGTAAAATGCTTTACAAGATTGATTCGTTATGCACTATTTATTAGGCCGAGCTGGTGGTCTAGGGGTAAGGTGTCAGACTTCTGTGCTGGGGGTCCGGGGTTCAATCCTCGGTCCCGGCACAGATTTATCTGATTACCAAACCCTTCCTTCACCTCTGACAAGACATCTTGTGAATGTGGGGAATGCCAGGCCTCCACCGTGGTTCGGATTCCACGTTAAACTGTAGGTCCTCCATTTCATCTCACAATCACCCTACCATTGCACATTAGCGTAAGTGCGAATAACCCGAACGGGTAGTAAGACGCGGTGCTAATAATAATGATACACTATTTATTTAAAACCTCACGTCTACATTTATTATGTCTTCACATTTACAATCCTTTATCTCCTTCTACCAGAACTGAACCCATACCTCGCAACAAGCTTAGTCAGTGAGCTAGTCGCTTAGTCTTAAGTTCCAATAAGGGAAAACTTTTTACCTAACTCTTTTTAAATATAAATTGTCAGGCGTGTACAACGTAAGACATATTTAACAAAACACTTGCTTTCTGCTCTCTCTTTTTATTGCCTATTTCCGGCATCTATCCATCCTTCTCTTAGCTAACTCCCCGATTGTTTATTCTTGAGACGACTGGATAATCTACGTGGCGTGGCTGTTCAGAGACTGCGGACAAGGTAGGACGAAATTACGTATAATAGTCTCCAGTTTGCGAAACAAGCTGAACAGGCAGGACTTGTTTTATGTTGACAGTGACAGAGCACATCCTGCAATCTTATTTGATGTGGAAATATTGATATATGATGAAATAGCCTTAAACTCGCAAGCTAATTTTTTTCTCTCTCACTAAATTAAGCCCTATTATTATTATTCTTTTGCCACTTAATAGAAAAACATGATTAATTAACCAATTTGTTTATATGTCTGCTCGTGTCTCATAAGTCATAACTCTTGTACTAATCGACGGATTTTATACAGAATAGTACAACTTTAAAACTAAACCAAATATTTTATTTTTGATAAGTTTTGGCACTCACCGGCTTATATTTCTTAACATTTAACATATCTTGTCTTAATTTTAAATTTAACCATAACATTTAGGGTAGATATAAGGGAAATGTACCCGCATTTGTATAGATAAATGGTTATTAACCACCCTCAGCACACCCGACCGAGATTTAAACCCCGACCTCCCTCTCATCGAAAAGCCACATTAGATGGGCTTGACTTTTAGACTGTTTACCCACCGGTGTGGGTGCTAATTTATTAACTTATAAAAATGATCAACTGCATTGATATTTAAACATTAATTTTAAATAGAAAAAAGTTTTTTGTAATTTGGACTCTTGTTCTATTGGTTTGATATAAATCTATATTATAATTAATTCTCTACATAAAAGGATTTTACTCTCTTACTGTAAAAAAACTAACATCCTACATTTTTCTTTTCTTTTAACACAAGTGTTTTAGAAACACCGAAACTTCGCGAGACGTGTTTTTTACTTAGTTATATTTAATAACTTTTAAATTTATGTCAAAAGATGGGGAGTTCTTTGTAACAATTTTTGAATTCATTACATATTCGCAAAATTAAATATTTTCTCATAATTAAATAATTTCTCATAAACTACTTGACATTTTAAATGCCATTTATGGTCACTTTTGTTTATTTAAATGCGATTTTGTTGTAGCAACATTCCAACAACAACAACAACGACAATTAAAATAGTTCCTCTAGCCTTTTAAATTTATTTTCCTCAACTACAGAATATTGGTAAACTATTTGTTTGAACCGGTTATTCTAAAGCCATTTGGTAAACAAATACAGAAGAAGAAAAAAAAGAAACAATGTCTAAGCAAACTATATATTCTTTCCACCTTCTATTGTTAATTTGTTAGGTATTTAAAAATTATAGCCGTAATTTTTCTATTTGTTGCATTTTACCACTTAAAATAGAAGTTGATTTGTTGCCATTTTTAACCAAAATAAATATTTTTTATTTACTAATTTCTATACAGAAATACAACTTTTTACTTAGGAAATCCGATCATTTTATTTACCACAAATCAGGGTGTGTTCATATTAATTATTCAAGTTTACTTTTTCTGTATGAGGATCTATTTTTAAGGTGAGAGGGGATACACCAATCAAGAAGTTCTAACATAAGAATTATTTTACATGAAAAACTAAAACGAATACATTTTTTGTTGTTGTTATTTTCAAATTGAACATTTATTTATTTAAATCACTTTTCTAAACTTGTGACGTATGAAAGAATACTGTCTCTCTACATAAAGTACGAACTTTGTTGAACTTGAAACTTAACCGTTTCCGTATTTATGGTAGATAAGCTGTGTAGTCTGTAGGCCAAGCCTTCGACTCCCAATTCCTTCATAAATGGCTAGTATATTAATTAGTAAAAAACAAATTTATTTCGGTAAAATTCTCCAGTACAGATTACTTCATAGGACGCTTCTTTGACATTGTGAATTATATTTAAATAAATGTGTCACTCCAAATTATGAATATTGGTCGTAAAGAACAAATAAAACATTATAAAATTTTAAATGATATAGTTATATAATATAGGCATATTGTTATAATATTATAAAATGTTTATTTTTGAGACCGGAGTCGAAGCCGGTACATTTTTACCAACTCTGACTCCACCCAAAGATAGATGAAAGTAGTGGGCGATGGAACGTGTTTTCTCCGGAGTTCTTTAAAGGTTGTTCGATCTATAGTTCTTGTTTTTAAACTGATGTGATTTACAACACAATCGGGGCCATTTATTGCCTTTTGTTCCTTTGTGAAGAATGGGGTATTATTCGCACACAGGTTGGCGAAATGAGGGGTCATTATTTAGTGAATAAATGGAGGAAACGATAAAATTAAAACAGACGTTCTACGATTCTCTTACGTCTTGGGGTCACACCCAAGTGGTTTATTTTCTGATTGATTAGATGATACCCGCCTCGGTGGCGTAGTTGGCTAACGCGCTAGTTTAGTGTTGAGCTAGACTGCCGAGGACGGGGAGATTGAGGTTTGAATCTCGCTCGGGTGAACTGGTGTGGCTTTTACTAAATCGTTTTCCACCCTCCGCCACTCAAATGCGGGATCACTTCCTCTATATTCAACCTTCCCAATTCCTAGTACAAACCGTTAAAGGTAGGCCTATGTTTTTATTTTTTAAGTTTAAACTCGCACTAGCTAGGAAAGAGGATTGGAAAACCACAAGGATGAGTCTGATATAAAAAAAACACCCAATTTATTTGGACGATTTTACAATTGAAGTCAAACCACATCACTTACTTAGCAAAGTGATTAAATCTTTTTGTTAGGCGACGACATAGATGCCGGAACTGGTGGTGGGGGTGAATGGGTACATTGCCCCCACCTATTTTGTTAAAAGAGATTTTTTTTGTATTTCTGATCTTTTATGGAACATACTACAAATCAAAATATATTTTAAAAGTCTTGTTGAGGTTAAATGAAAGTTAAAGTAAAGCTTTGGAAAATCAAATTTCTTTAAAAAAATAATTAGGGCCTATTGGTTCCAGTTTTATCCAAGTAATATTTTTATAGATGTATACACTGGCGTGTTTTGAGTTTTCCACGTTTTTATACACTATTTTTTGTGTGAAAACTATAGAAGTTAGTTTATGCCAAAAATTAATGCTAAAACCAATTTCAAAATCCCAGAACTCCTTTATTTAAATGTTTTTTTCACTCAACTTAGCCCGACCTAGACATAACCTAATTTTGGCCCATATATTTTCCCTTAAATTACATTCTAGTAGTAATTAGGGCTGTGAAAAACGTATCGATACTGTACTAATATCGATATTTTCTTTTCGATACTAGTATTTTCTACTCGATACTCTTACTGATATTAGTATTTACACTCCGGTACCGGATCGGTATCTAAAGAAACAACTTTCTTGTTATCTTCACTCATGTTGGTATTAAATGTTTACTAGGGTGGACAGTGGAGGAAGAACTAATGACGACATTTCTCAGTCCTCACTCATTTTCTGAATGACCTGATGTCTGATCGGGCGACTTACTACCCCCTCCTTTATCACTGAGCACGGTCATCACAAACTAAATAAAATAAGCTTTTGTAGAGCTTACAAACCCTTCCTTCACCCTCTGACAAGACGTGTATTAATCACAACTTGTGAATGTGAGGAATGCCAGGCCTCCACCGTGGTTCGGATCCCACGTTAAATTGTAGGTCATCCATTTCATCACACAATCACCCTACCATTACATATTAGCTTAAGTGTGTATAACCCGAACGGTTAGTAAGATGCGGGGCTAATAATAATAATAATAATCATTATTATTATTTTGTAGAGCTCAATGAACTCAATAAACCGATTGATACTTATCGATACTTTTCCTTCGATACTAGTACGGTATCGATATTTTTCTTCCGATACTTTTAATGAGTACAGTATTGGGATTTTTCTTTCGATACCACGCATCCCTAGTAGTAATAGATTATGTATTATTTATGGGTCACATGTGAAGAATACGCGACGTTTATGCACACCAATAAATGGCGGTCATTGTAGAGATAAACTAGGTTAAAAATAGTGAAGGGTTTTCACGAGATGGTCTGATCGTGTTTTATATCTCGGTGTAGAGTTCGCAAAGTACACGTGATTGCCCTGATATTAGTTGGAAGCTCGTTGTGTAGTAAGAGATTCCGTTCTTGAAGGTCTTTTATCCTACGGAAATACTACTATACAGTAGGATTCTAGTACGAAATAAGGCCTTCCAGAATTAATTCCTTACCAAAATCGGGGTAGGTATATATTATGTGGTGATCAATATGAGTAAACAGTGAAGCCCAAATAACCGGGACACATGGTTCTAAAATATTCCCACGCTCTGGCGACAGAACTACTGACTATTAGCTATTTAAAATCATCCCACGGAAGTTTATAAATTTGTCAAACAAGACGATAAAAAATACCAACGGGGTAGGGTGAGATATCCAGGACAGCTGCCCACCTACCGACCTTCCGAACCAGGCAGATGTGCTAACTGTTCGCTAACCTGGTTGTTTGTGAGGTGTCTTTGATAATTTTGTAGTATTGAAGTGCAAGAGTTAACACCATTTATATTTTAAATTTTTTATCTGATCAGATCATATTTACTTTTTTATGTAAGTCCGAGCCCATCCTTTTATCATATATGTTGACTATAGAAGATCGTGTCGTGTGAACTATCTTTAAGCAGGTAATTCCCAGTCTTTCCTTTTACCAAAGGGAATCTTATATGAAACTATCTGAATCCCCGTTCTTCTCATGGGTTATTGTGTTATTATTTATTTTTGTTTGAAGCTAAATGGCTTGGTTCTTATAACTATCTGAGAAACACCGCGAGGAGGTGACCATAGTTGTGTCTCATGGGGAGTTTTATTTTCGACAGGCCCCCTTGCCTACTGGCTAGGACGTTATCAGCTGAGCGTGGCTGGACAGGTCTCCCCCTTACCCCCACCCTGGGCCGGGCCCTTTCACTCACACAGACACTACAAACACCACGAAATTCAGTGAAATATAAACTATAGATTTCTACCCTCTCTTGGAGTTGCATATTAAAACGTAATTACATATTTTAATTAATTGTCTGTATTCATTTTATTCCACCCCTTAGATGCATCTACGGGGTTAAAAATAATTGCTATATTTTTTCTAAGACATTATTAGAACAAACATCAGATTATTACCCTCTAAACGCATAAAAAGAGTTTATAAAGCAATATTGTTGATTAGGGTTGTAGCTACCCCGATTTCACCCCCTTAATCACAAAACATCGGAATGAAACATCTTTACTTTTCCTAATTATCTTATAAGGAACACCTGTGCCAAATTTCAGGGCCTCTAGCTTCGTGGGAAGTGTGAGAACTAGTGATGAGTCAGTCAGTCAGTCAGTCAGTCAGTCAGTCAGTCAGTCACTCACTCAGTCACTCACTCAGTCAGTCAGTCAGTCAGTCAGTCAGTCAGTCAGGGCTGTCGCTTTTATATAGAGATATATTTTTAAGCGTCCCCACCCTCCCGAGTTTTCATTGCAAAGTATGAAACTTTATTCGCAGAATAACTACTGTCAAAGATAAATTTTCATTGCACTCTACAGGAAATGACACCGGACATGACATCCGGAAATCAAATCCAGGACAGGACGTTTTTAAATGAGGCCTGTGATGACCTTGTGTGCAAGGTCACTTGATGCGCTTTACCTCGCAACAACTTCATAGCTATGAATTCAGTATCCAAGCTATATATTTAATAATTACGGTCATAACCGCATATAAATATAATATTATTTAAATTTTAAAATTTACACCTGGACACGGGAATCGAACCCGGGACCTTTAGCTTAGTACGTCAATGCTCTAACCACTGAGCTATCCGGGAATAATCCCATTTTCAGGGTAATTCTTCATTCATATTTTAAGGCAGAGCCTGTGATGGACATGAGGAAATCTTCAGATACATGTATGTGATCAATTAAGATCACTAGATATCGTTTAACGACCCGCCTCGGTGGCGTAGTTGACTAACGCGCTTGTCGTGTTGAAGCTCGACTGCTGAGGACGGGGAGATCGAGGTTCGAATCTCGGTCGGGTGAACTGAGGTTTTTTTTCCTAAATTGTTTTCCACTCTACCTCCACGCAAATGCGGGTTCACTTCCTCTAATTCAACTTTCCCAATTCATAATCCATTAGCGTAATTAGTACTTAAAGCGTATAACCCGAACGGTTAGTAAGGCGCGGTGCTAAATAATAGTAATAATAATGATATCGGATAACACAACCACCTTCGATTCTGGGCACGGGACGATCACTGGATAGCTCAGTGGTTAGAGCATTAGCGTACTAAACCAAAGGTCCCGGGTTCGATTCCCGTTTTCAGGTGTCAATTTAAAGGATATTTATATTATTAGTGTTATTTTATAGTACCGTATATTTTCGAGCCTAAGACGCCATCGATTGTAAGACGCACCTTAATTTTTCAGTACCACCAACAGAAAATAAAAGCAATCTTATATCTGAGAAATATTTTAAATACAGAATTCAATTTACTAACAACACATTACAGACAGTACCTTATTTATCAGTAGGTGGTATCACTCCCTTATCAGGCTGATTCTTCTGAGCCATCTTTATCGCCGCTCTCCCATAATACCTCGTCTTCTGAGCCATCTTTTATCGCCGTTCTCCCATAATACCTCGTCTTCTGAGCCATCTTTATCGCCGTTCTCTCATAATACCTCGTCTTCTGAGCCATCGTTATCGCCGTTCTCCCATAATACCTCGTCTTCTGAGCCATCGAGAGCGTTGGTGATTGATGCAACATTTTTTTAAATGAATGCTGCACTATTTTCTCTAGGATTAGCTTCCAAGCTGTCGATACCCATTTTGCCGATTTTGATGCTGGTGCTTTCTTAATTTTTCCGGAAGGTGTCGGCGGAAGATTGTCGGTCAACAGCCAGGATTCCTATTCCTTTCTCAAGTAATGTTTAAATGGTCACACACGGAGGTGGGGCTTCCGCGTAAAAACAAAACGTGTTTGGCCGTGTGTAAAGCGCGGGAAAAATCGAAAAGAACTGCGATACTAAGACGCCTCCTGTTTTTATAAAATAGATGTTTAGATTGAATAAAAAGTGTTTCTTAGAATCGAAGATATACGGTAGTTGATGTTACTGTATATAGCATAAAGGATAGTTACAGATGACATGACTTGACTTATGAATACATCAAAGTATATAATGTAACTTTTATAGCCGTCAGATAAGGAAAACCTTTCCCGTGAAAATATGAAATGGAGTAGGCCCATTTTTTATTTTTTTTGCCTGTCCAAGTTAGGAAATAAGTACAGTTATGTTTGTTTGCATTGTGGGTTGAACGGCAAGGTGACTTGATTTGCGTAGGAAGTGCAGTAGAAGAAGGGGGGGGGGGGAGAGATTATTCATGTTCTTGCTACTTAATATTTAATGGGGACACGGGAATCGCCTCGTTCAGGTGTTGCGTTTGTGTGTGGTTGTGTTTGTGTCAGACCTCGCCCAAAACGCAACTCTGTTTTTGTCCCGAGGGAAACATCTGATAACTTTCCTGTTGAGAATAAATACTTTGGAGGTTGAAAATGGGAAATATTACCGATATTTAGGACAAACCCCGGTTCGTTGGCCGCGTGGTCTAACGCACTACTCTCGCAGTAGACTAAACTGCCGATGACGGGGAGCTCAAGGTTCGAATCTCGGTCGGATGTACTGAGGGAGGTTTCCCAAATCGGTTTTCCACTCTCCCTCTCCACACAAATGAGGGTACACTTCCTCAAAATATAACCTTCCTAATCCTTAAAATCATCAGCGTAATTAGTACACAAGGGCATAAGCCAAACGGGTAGTAAGACGCGGTGCTTAAAAAGAAATGCCTGTTGGGGGCTAACAGACACGATTTTTCCCCCTACAAACGCGGGCACACTTCCTCTAAATTCTACCTCTCTTTTTTCCTGCTACAATATTGTTAGAATGTGGATATCCTGGGCGGATATAAAAATGCGTGAAGTTTGAAAATATAAACACCTGGCTGAGAAACTCATTCTTCGACTCGCTCCGAATTGGAAACCTAACATTTATGGAACTCGGACAGTTGTTAGATGATGTTAGTGATTCAAGCTTTGCACGAGTCCGCTCTGATTTCCTACTACTGTTTACAGATTCTGGATGGATTCGATTGGAAAGTGTCCAATTACAAGGCGAGCTGCCGCCATTTGCATCTTCATATCTGTGTACATCAATATATCTGTGATCGGAGAACATCAAAATCACACAAGAGTGAGGGACCTCATATCAAAAGCACACAAGAGTGCGGGACCTCATATCAAAGCACACAAGAGTGAGGGACCTCATATCAAAGCACACATAGAGTGAGGGACCTCATATCAAAAGCACACAAGAGTGAGGGACCTCATATTAAAGCACACAAGAGTGAGGGACCTCATATCAAAAGCACACAAGAGTGCGGAACCTCATATCAAAGCACACAAGAGTGAGGGACCTCATATCAAAAGCACACAAGAGTGAGGGACCTCATATCAAAGCACACAAGAGTGAGGGACCTCATATCAAAGCACACAAGAGTGCGGGACCTCATATCAAAGCACACAAGAGTGAGGGACCTCATATCATAAGCACACAAGAGTGAGGGACCTCATATCAAAGCACACACGAGGGAGGAGAACCTCATATCAAAAGCACACAAGAGTGAGGGACCTCATATCAAAGCACACAAGAGTGAGGGACCTCATATCAAAGCACACACGAGGGAGGAGAACCTCATATCAAAAGCACACAAGAGTGCGGGACCTCTATATCAAAAGCACACAAGAGTGAGGGACCTCATATCAAAATCACACAAGAGTGCGGGACCTCATATCAAAAGCACACAAGAGTGAGGGACCTCATATCAAAAGCACACAAGAGTGAGGAGAACCTCATATCAAAGCACACAAGAGTGAGGAACCTCATATCAAAGCACACAAGAATGAGGGACCTCATATCAAAAGCACACACGAGGGAGGAACCTCATATCAAAGCACACACGAGGGAGGAGAACCTCATATCAAAAGCACACAAGAGTGAGGAGAACCTCATATCAAAAGCACACAAGAGTGCGGGACCTCATATCAAAAGCACACAAGAGTGAGGAACCTCATATCAAAATCACACAAGAGTGCGGGACCTCATATCAAAAGCACACAAGAGGGAGGAGAACCTCATATCAAAAGCACACAAGAGTGAGGAGAACCTCATCAAAAGCACACAAGAGTGAGGAGAACCTCATATCAAAGCACACAAGAGTGCGGGACCTCATATCAAAAGCACACAAGAGTGAGGAGAACCTCATATCAAAGCACACAAGAGTGCGGGACCTCATATCAAAAGCACACAAGAGGGAGGAGAACCTCATATCAAAAGCACACAAGAGTGCGGGACCTCATATCAAAGCACACAAGAGTGCGGGACCTCTATATCAAAAGCACACAAGAGTGAGGGACCTCATATCAAAATCACACAAGAGTGCGGGACCTCATATCAAAAGCACACAAGAGGGAGGAGAACCTCATATCAAAATACCCATTTACCTGAAATAAAATACGTTTTAGTTTCAAGTTGTTGTTTTTTCGCATTCGAGTCTACCTATAGCTACGTTATTAAAAACACCACCATAATGATCAGTGCTATTAGAAAATGTCCATTCATTTATCTTGTTTATTTGGCATTTCTCTAGCGTCTATTGTATGTTGTATAAGGTATTTATACAACAATTTGTTCGTGACCTTGGTTGGAAGGAGTGAAAGAAAACATGTTTTAGTAGTCAATTAGTTGGTTGTTTTTTTTACCTTTGGCCTGTGAATACAAGCTTCTACATTATTCTTTTTTTACATAAGTTTGTGGTATTTAAAGTCTCTTCAGCGTAGGAATTGTTTTTTGAAAGGCCTTTTTCCCTACAATAATCTATTATATAGTAGGATATTGGTAGGAAAAAAAGACCTTTCAGAGAGTAATGACTACCGTGAATGGAGTATAAGCACACCACGACACAACGCAATCGCAAGGAAAACTCAGTTTCTGTGTTTTATTTAATTTATATTTTAAAAAACTTATACAATATAAGCAAAATATTTTCCATGATAATTATAATCGCACAACATATTACACAAATAAATGAGCCCACAAAATCTTTCATACTTTCTCATCTAGTGTCTGTTATATTTTGGAACCACATTCTACAAAAAATTATTATCAGTTAATTTTACCTCTTCATAAGTTTTATTCAGGAAAATAAACATTATTTTGAAAAATCACACAATATATTCTTCAAATAAAAAATTTTGAACAAAATTGTTATAGTCATTTAGAAAACTTAAAATTTTCAAAAATCAAAAAATCAATCCTCAAAATACAGCACTCAAAATAAATTGTAATTATATATATAACATGCCCTAGATTTAAAACTCTACATAATCAAACATCAATAATTATTATTATTAGCACCGCGTCTTACTACCCGTTCGGGTTATAAGCACTTACGCTAATGTGTAATGGTAGGGTGATTGTGAGATGGAATGAAGGACCTACAGTTTAACGTGGAATCCGAACCACGATGGAAGCCTGGCATTCCCCACATTCACAAGATGTCTTGTCAGAGGTGAAGGAAGGGTTTGGTAATCAGATAAATCTTTCCCGGGACCGAGGATTGAACCCCGGCCGCCAGCATAGAAGTCTGACACCTTACCCTTAGACCGCCAGGTCACCCAACATCAATAAGCTATCATTAATATTATTAGGTAGAATAAAAATCACAATTTGGCCTCAAGGCTTAGCCATGTAACATCTAAATATCAAAGTTGGACGAAACCTATCACACCATTTTGGTTGCAGCCCCAATTACATATGGCCAAACAAACGAAATGGTAACGTTTGGGGGATACCAAAAAGTGAAGATATATCCTAATCTTGATGCAGAAAATGTTCTCGTTTAAAATATTTTCTCCATATAAGAAATTATATCAAATATATAGCTCATACTTGACGAATTGCATCATGGTATTGCGGATAACCTAAAAAAAATATGGTCATAGTGTAATCCGTCAAGGTAAGACTGCTACTTGGTACAGTAGCCCCGTGGCTTCTTTGGTGCTGACTTGACAGCTCACAGCTGACTTCTGACAGTCAACATTTAGGTATATACCTAAATTTTGACTGTCAGAAGTGACGGCTGCTAAACAAATGTTTTTGCAGATCATATGTTTCGGCGTAGGGATACATAATTTGGTCTGGTAACTTTTCAAAGCCGTCAGCTGTGAGCTGCCAGTTAGCACCAAAGAAGCCACGGGGCTACTTTCAACTTATAATATAGGACCATAGTGTAATCTGTCAAGGTAAGATTGCTACCTTTCAGGATAAACTGTGTGTACATATTTAAGAGTACTCTCTCCGGTTTTGTTGCCAAATGTTGACTCTCCCAAAGTAGTCGTGTGCTAAGTGTGTGTCACCTTGAGAACTTAGTGCGTTTAGTCTATTGTAAACATAAAAAAAAAAAAGTTTTACGAATAAAGCGATCCATTATACGGTTGAAATGTGCACATCTTAAAATAACATCATTTATCTGTAAATTCGACACATTCATCATCAATACATACAAATATTGATTACGAATGCCATATCAATATTATCTAAGGGATTATTAACAAATCAATAGCCAATATTTTTTTAATATCAATTTTGTATTTTCTTGGACACTTTTGACAAAAAGTATGGAACCATTTTGTCTTTAATAAAGTGAAATTAAATTGCCAATCATTCTTTGAAATAATACGTTGGCTAATATCACACATTATTAGTGGTAATTATGGGATTAAAATCAAAGTTATTTATATTTATATAACACATCAGGATAGTTCTGCTTTTTTGGAGGGGTGTTACAGACCCAAAAATACTTTTAATTTAAGGTAGAGATTTTAAATGCATACAAGAATATGTGCAGGGATATATTGAGAAATATTCCTATAACTATTAACAACTGTGTTTATTTCGCCCTTCCCACCCTCCTATCCACATCCCGACATTGTTGTTCCAAGCGAGGTTGTGTCACCTTGAGAGACCGTGAAGTATCCCTCCTGTCCACATCCCGACATTGTTGTTCCAAGCGAGGTTGTCATCTTGACCATGAAGTATCCATCCTATCCACATCCCGACATTGTTGTTCCAAGCGAGGTTATGTCACCTTGAGAGACCATGAAGTATCCCTCCTATCTACATCCCGACATTGTTGTTCCAAGCGAGGTTGTCATCTTGACCATGAAGTATCCATCCTATCCACATCCCGATATTGTTGTTCCAAGCGAGGTTGTGTCACCTTGAGAGACCGTGAAGTATCCCTCCTATCCACATCCCGACATTGTTGTTCCAAGCGAGGTTGTCATCTTGACCATGAAGTATCCCTCCTATCCACATCCCGATATTGTTGTTCCAAGCGAGGCTGTGTCACCTTGAGAGACCGTGAAGTATCCCTCCTATCCACATCCCGACATTGTTGTTCCAAGCGAGGTTGTGTCACCTTGAGGATGAAGTATCCTAAACTCATGACGTTTCTCTTTATCCTTGCAGATGAACGAGACGCCATCCAGAAAAAGACCTTCACCAAATGGGTCAACAAACACTTGAAGAAGGTAAAAAAAAACCACTTAGTTATCACTTGTTTTGTGATGTCATGTCTTTTTTTTTATTTAAAAAAAAAGTTTCCCTGCGTCGTCCATAGCGATAGACCACTTCCTACAGTGGTTCACAGTGTGTGTAATGTGTGCTTGTGGACATAGATAATGTATTGTCAATGTGTTGCCAGAAGTAGGCCACGGCATGACTCACACAACTTTTAAAAGTAAAACTTATCTGTCTCGACAGCTGGAATTTGTATTGGAGGGTTGGGGACTTTTCTCTGTCGGAAATTTGACGGTGTTATGCTATAGGCTTATCCGAAACGTTTTTTTTTTTCTTGCTTAAAAATATGAGTTTCCCTATTTGAACTTATTATAGAGATTTAACCATGCTTAACAAGTTAAGTTTGTTGTGTGTGTGTTTGTGGAGGGAGGAATCCTTAATTCCTGAAAATATATTTTAAAAATACTGTGGAATGTGCATAAAATAAATATAGGACTTTCATGATGTAAAATATCATAGTTGGCTTGCAGTCAATATCTCATGATTAGGTTCCGTCATTTATTCGAATTTACATCTCGTTATTTCTGAGTTCATTTTCATGGCAGGAACGTTACAACGGTCCAATTTTCATAGAACGCCCCTTTTTACCGTCATAATAATTTATATGAGCTACTATCAAAATTGAACAGTACTTAGGTAATTTACACCCCTAGGATTTTAAGATAAACAAGCTCAAGGGACCCGCATGGTCTAACGCGCTACTCTCGCAATAGATTAGACTGCTGATGACGGGGAGATCGAGATTTTAATCTCACACGGGTGTACTGAGGATTGTTTTTACAAAATGGAAGTGATCTGTTGGTCTAGGAGTAAGGTGTTGTACTTCTGTGCTGGGGGTCTAGGGTTCAATCTCTCGGTCCCGGCACAGATTTATCTGTTTACCAAACCCTTCCTTCACCTCTGACAAGACATATTGTGAATGTGGGGAATGCCAAGCCTTCAACGTGGTTCGGATCCCACGTTAAACTGTAGGTCCTCCACTTCAGCTCACAATCACCCCTAATATTACACATTAGCGTAAGTGCGTATAACTCAAACGGGTAGTAAGACGCGGTGCGAATAATAATAATAATAATAATAATAGGTTTTCCCCTGTCCCTCCACGCAAATGTGGGTACACTTTAAATACAGTATTACTCATCCCTCTAAAAACTATTAGCGTAATTAGAACATAAGATTATAACACTAACGTTTAGTAAGACGTGTCGAAAATAATAATTAAGGGGGCCGGCTACTTGAGTACGATCTGTTGCAAACTTCAGATTTCCCGCATTATTAAAAAGCGGTTTGTTATTTTAAAATATAGTTCACTGCAAATTGGAGGCAGAAAGTATTGACTTGCCTCACAGGATCATAAACTTTACATTTTAAGTTTTATGATTTAAAAAAAAAAAGTGGCTCATTTTTCATTGAAATCTGAAACCTGAAACCGTCGCAGTTTTAATAGCCTACTAAGACTACTAATACCGAAGTAAAATATTTTGCTTTCTTAAATCACTCTCTTTATTTAGTCTCTCCATTTTATTCCTGCACTCATATTTAAAATAAACAACAAAACTATACAACAAGCACACAAAGAAATCTTTGGAACACACTCAACGTTGCTGAGCATATTAAAATTATTATGTGTTTTGTTGGCTACTTCATAATTTGAATTCTTGTTGGTTTTTTTTTATCGCTGGTGATCACGTTGCATCTTGACACCATTTTTTGCCGCCCCTCCTCACCCCCTTAAGTCCCCCCCTCTCTTACATCATAAATTTTGTTTTAAAGTTCGAAACACCGCGTTTTGTTTTGTATTCCAAGTACACAATGAAAGTTCACGTTGAATGATTTATTTCGTCAGTCGTATTCTTGACGGGGCCCGATATTACATCGCAAGGGCACATGCTTTTGTTTTCTATAGTTGTTGCTCCATGGTAATTCTGACCTTTGTTTTGACAGCTGAAAAGCTACTTAAAAAAACTGTTTGGTATTCATACTACCCGCATATTTATTACGTGCAGTCACTTTGGCAAGTGAAATCAATTTACATCACTTATGTTGACATACAAGGCAGATTTAAAACTAGGCTCTATTTTTTTTAAAGTAATGGTTCATTTGGTAAAAAGGTCCAAATTGTCGTGAACGGAGTATAACTAAAAGGGTGTAACTCCTCTAAGACACGTATTCCTGTACTTAACGTTCCAAATTTAAATGCGTTCCTTCCTCTCCCCCCTCGAGTATTTCCGTCTTGTAGCTGTGATATATTTAATGACGTGTGTCTGATGGCTGTGGCTCTTGTGTGTTGACGACAGGTGAATGGCCAGATGTAGATATTATTTCTAGTTCTGGTTTCAACTCTGTGAAATTTCACACTTCTATTTGGTGTCATCCGGTCCGGGGGGTAAGGTGTCATACTTTTGTACTGAGAGTCTGGGGCTCAATCCTCGGTCCCGGTACAGATTTATCTGATTGCCAAACCCTTCCTTCACCTCTAACAAGACGTGTATTAATCACAACTTGTGAATGTGTGGAATTCCAGGTCTCCACCGTGGTTTCGGATTCCACGTTAAACTGTAGGTCCTTCATTTCATCTCACAATCACCCTAGCATTACACATTAGCGTAAGTGCGTATAACTCGAACGGGTAGTAAGACGCGGTGATAATATTAATAATAATTATAATATTTGGTGCCATCGTATTAGTAAACCAGCTATATGTAATTTAAAAAAAGTTACATTATTATATATTCGTACGTCAGATAATATGATCTGTTACTGTTTTGTTGACTTTTAATTCGGATTTTAGAGGGGAAATTTGGATAATTCGGAGCCTTTTAATTTTTTCTAGTTTGTACTCATTTCAAACCTAACTTGACTATCTTTACTAAACCACCTCAATGTCAAATAAGGTTTGAGTTAGCTTAGTGAAACACCGTAAAGAAAAAGGCGGGGAATTCTACACCGGTGTCGAGCGGGTTGCCTAATACAGGGGTTGTGTTGGCTAAGCTTTCATCAATTTTCATTTAAGTCTGCAATTTTCGTACACTAACTCTCCCAAGTTTTTATATTCTGTGTTTGTGAATTTTCCTTGGTTTTTTACTTATGTATTTATTGTGTACGTGTTTTATATAGCATATATTAAATGCGTGCCATTATATGTATAATAGTTTGAGACTATTTTATTGTGTACCAGCTGCCTTGATATTCATATAAATGATTAATTCTGTTTTTTAGTATCCTTTGAACTCCGAATTAAAAAATGTCCATTGGTTAACTTAGTAATGATATCAAAGTTCTTTTCTTGACAAACATAATATCCGCAGTGTTCGAACTAAACGGCTCTCTCTTACTATTTTATAACTATTATTATTTGTTATGTCATATCTTACTTGCTGAAAATCACATGAGAAAGGTATGAACAGATAAATAAGTTGAAATGTATTGACTTGTTTCAACATTTGACCATCCAGCATGAAAACTGGAGCTAATCCTAGATCTTCCCACTCCCGTCGTTGGAAATGTGTTCCTGACGACTACCCCAGGGACGCTAATAGCTTCTCCAAACACCCCTCAGCACCCAAACTCCCCCTTGTTTATATTGGAGAGTGCAGCGTCTAGAAGCTGTCACTGCCAACACTTACAAACTATCACTATATGGCGAGGTAGGTCCGTGGTTTGATCCCCCGATAGGACGGACAGCATAGGTTTCCTTATCTACACTCTGATTTTCATGGTAAACCCGTTAATTTAATACTAACCTACCCCGTGGTGCAGTTGTCAATGTACCTGGCCACGAGCCTAGTGGTCCCGGGATATATTCCCGGCTAGTACCTTGGGTAGCTTTCTCGAAATGGAAATCCCCCCAACGGTCACCAGAGTGTAGTTAGTCAGCTAAAGTAAGGTTTAAGAGTTTCTACTGGTTCCACACCATCATATTCACCATCACCCTCATAATCACTATCCCCATCAACTCATTGGGACATGGAAAGAGCCTCCTACGATTAGTACAAAAGCACTTTGTCAGAGGTGAAGGAAGGGTTTGGTAATCAGATAAATCTGTGCAGTGACCGAGGTTTGAGTCCAGGACCCCTAACACATGCCTGACACCCTACCCCTAGGACTTAGACCGCCGGTTCCCCGTTCCATCCTCTAATGATCGGTTCTCGAAAAACCGCCACACAATGAATCTCTTTGTTTTTTCGTCTAAACGTGTGTCTGATCTAGTCCACAAGAGTTGTCCAGTACATAGAGGGAGACTATCGCTGGTTCCAGTGGAAGTGAACTGCATTCCAGCCATTCCGTCCGGCAGCACACGATCGTGATCGCGCGTGTGTGTGTGTGTGTGTGTGCGCGCGCGCCTGCGCCCAATGAGAAGTCGGTTATCGTCTGCATTCCCGGTCTAGTCTCTCTGTCTCTACCGGATATTTGAACCCACAAACAGATGTGTCTATTACACTTCTTTCATTTTCTCAGGTTACAGTCCTGAAAACTTTGCTCGCGATGTTGCCGATGTCTGTCACTGACAGGCGGTGCCCACCTCGGTGGTATTGGGGTAAAGTACTCTCGCCACAGGATACGATGTTCGTCGGGTTCAAACCCAGACGGGGTCGACCAATTTTTCTTGACTGATATATTATTATTATTATTAGCACCACGTCTTACTACCCATTCGGGTTATACACACTTACGCTAATGTGTAATGGTAGGGTGATTGTGAGATGAAATGGAGGACCTACAGTTTAACGTGGGATCCGAACCACGGTGGAGGCCAGGTATTCCCCACATTCACAAGATGTCTTGTCAGAGTTGAAGGAAGGGTTTGGTAATCAGATAAATCTGTGCCGGGACCGAGGATTGAACCCCGGCCGCCAGCACAAAAGTCTGACACCTTACCCCTAGACCGCCAGGTCACCTTGAGTGATATAAACCCGTAGCACAACTTCCTTCGGAGGGGAAGTAAAGCTGTCGGCCCCATGTCGATTGTGGAATGTAAAATAACCCTGGAAGGTATGAGAAAATACCTTTCTTGTTCAAAATTGGTAGGCCCTTTCGCTCTAGCTCATATAAATTCTTTTTTGCTGATATAATTGGTCGGTTCATAAAATGCGCGTTAAATACCTCAAACAACTTAATGATTGGTGGCAATGAATCCAAAACCTATTGGTGAAACTAGCTCCACTTCTTACCACCCGTCCGAGCTGTCCATCTATCTTCACTGATGATAACGGTAGAATTTAAAGGAAGAATATCCGTATTTTACGTGGAGAAAGTGTGTCTGGAAAAAACTATTTAAGAAAAACACCCAATCGTAATTACAACCCCGATCTCTCATTCACCGGAAATTCGGACAACACGAGACTGACGCCTTTCCCACGTGTACACCGGGCGCGGCTTACTAGATAAACAAGTGTAGTGAAACATTTGACTAGTGATGGTTTTGCGCCATCCCGAGTTGTTTAAACGCGGGTTATTTTCTATTTATCCAATGAGCTAGGGTGGAGGGGGGGAGGGTAGTCTATAGGGAGGCTTTGATTCGAACCCTTGCTATTCCCCGTTTACGGCAACCTCGTGCGTTTCGACTCAAAACTCCTCGACCATTGGTGAGGTTCATCTCTTGAGATTCGTTGGGTTTGAATCTCGACTACTGACGTGTCAGAGTTTATTGTCAGGAGGTCCTTGGCGCTAATAACCCCCTACCTACCTTGCAAACAAATCCGCGCAAAAAAAAAATCCATCGCGACAGTTAAAACCGCCGTAGTAAAATTGAGATCAAATCTTTTTGTCGAGCTTTATTTGATGAAATCGAGTGTACCTTCATTAAAATTAGAGACATAGGCTCCCGGTTTCTGTCACTGGGCCCCTTTTAGGATAGAGACCGCTTTGTGAACGGGACTCGAGACCTAAAGAAGGGAGATAAAAATATACGGAAGAATATCCAGTAAATGAGACGAGTTTTTAGAATTTTCTCAAAAGTTTTTCAGTCTAAGTTTGTTGTTTTTATTCCTATACATCGGTTGGATATCGGCGACTTCATCCTAAAATTACACGATAAGTAGAGCATTTTTTTAAAAATAATGTGTAACCATATTCATTTTGATAGAAAATGAAAAATCACACACACACACACAATCAATGAAGCAGGTTACGATCCAACCCTGACCTGACGGGGTCATAGCACGGTGTGCTAATCGCCCGCCTAACCCTTTCTAGTAGCTCGTATCAATCATCCTCATACTTGTTAGTGTTACAGTAACCCACACTTTCACACGATGACACAATTCACATTCTTTGAAACATTTCCAAGGTAAATTATGACCCTGTCTCGTCAATACGACACACTGTGTCCTGTTTTGGTTATTTTTACAGCGTCGTTTCGTAACATACCGGTTGATATTTATCTGAAAGATACGGTTATACTTGCCGGATTGACGGTGTGGCAGTTAGTATTTTAAAAGTTGTTACGCCAAAATATTTCTAGCCAAATATACGTTGATCGATTAGGGGTGTCCAATGACCAGGAAAAGAGATACATGTCAGGGGATTTGCTTGGTAAGGGAAAAAAATTAGGGCATTTTTACGGATTTATTCACTAAAAAACAAGCAACTTTTTATTACGATAGTCAAAATAACATTTCTCTTATAATTAATACACACTGCGAATTTATTTTAACACAGTTGTCCTAATTCATCCATCATAAACTTGTTTACAGCCTATGGCCGGGTCAATTTAGTAAAATGCCTCCATCGTCCTCCATTCTTCTACCATTATTCCTCCTTTAATTGCTTCCATTTTTATCCTCATCTGCTTCTCCCATCTTTTTCTTGGCCTCCCTTGCTTTTTTCCCCCTACATACTTTTCATTTCCATTAATCTCTTTGTCATCCTCCTTCTCTGTCCTCATACCATATTCAGTTTTGCTTCCTCTACTATTTCGAATACTTTTTATACTCCCACCCTTTGTTGTACCAATCGGACATACTCAATTCTCAAAGTGACATCATGTGATTTTTGTGTCGTCTTTCCACCTTTATACAGCAAATCTAAGGTAATGCGCATAAACGAGAATTCGATTACGCTGTAGAAATAATAAAACTTAAAAAAAAATATATATATAATGTGCCCCACAACAATTTCAAACTGCGCTGTAAAACCTGGAAAATGTCTGGTAATTTAAAAACCTTCTGTGCTTGTCGTATATCATATTCTTCTTTTAACAAACGAGAGGTTACATACAATTCCTGGTTAGTGTTGTTACAATAAAGCTGCACTGATCGCACTCTTTCGTGTTTTTTTTTTTTTGCTAGCTGATGGGCCGTTTTAGAACGCGTGACCATCATTGCGTGTCAATGGTTTGTGGTGTTTTACGCAAATATTAGGGTCTCCGTTTTGAATAAACATAAAATAACTAAGGTAGACAATAAATAACACATGGTAAATATTTATTCATAATTATAAGAGTGATAAACAAATTTAACAGGATTATCTTATGAATTCTTGAGTATAATAGTTCTACACTCTAATTTACATTCTTCCGACTGTAATATTCAGCTACAGATCAATTTTCTAAAGAAAGACCTTTTAGAAAATGCAAGCACTTGTTTTTTTTGCAGACAAAATTGATTTATTCTTTTATTAATGTTATTTTATATGTATTGATAATATCTATCAAAATTGACAGCTGTCACTTAAGATCCTTTGGAAAATGGGACTTAAGTTCGCACGTGTAACTAATTTAGACGGCATTAATGATGGTCTATTTTAATTAGAAACCCATTCATCTTTGTGAGAAAGCTAAGGGAGCCACCTCTTGGCCTACAAAGTATTCTTAATTTTAACTTTCAAAGTGTTTTATTACTCGTTCAGCTGACCATATGTGTTGTGTGAATGCCGATTATCCGGGCTCTTTGCCGTACTTGATGGTAATGTCTTCGCTCGCCTTTTAAGGCCTTATTGCTAACAAAACTTGTAATATTGCAACGATAAAAGTTTGTACTTTATGACCGGCCTATAAAACGTTCTTATAAATGAGTTTTTTTTATTTAATTCTGACATGAATATCTAAGAATACCAATTACTTTATCTCAAACCAAATAGGGTATCATATTATTACCACTAAGCGATTTGTACATTTAGAAAGTTTGCAATAATGCTCTAAGGAGAATGAATAAAATTATTTTATTATTATTATTATTAGCACCGCGTCTTACTACCCGCTCGGGTTATACGCACTTACGCTAATGTGCATTGGTAGGGTGATTGTGAGATGAAATGAAGGACCTACAGTTTAACGTGGAATCCGAACCACGGTGGAGACCTGGCATTCCTCACATTCACAAGATGTCTTGTCAGAGGTGAAGGAAGGGTTTGGTAATCAGATAAATCTTTGCTGGGACCGAGGATTGAACCCCGGACGCAATAAATAAAATTCATTCTACTCTGGTTACTAGACTCTTTATTTTTGGATTTTTTAACGATCTATTATGGATAACAGCATTTCTAAAATATAATTATATTGAAAGATTTTACCCTTCGTTTACTCTGAAAGATTACCTTGTATTATTCCACTATGGTATAGCTTATAAGATAAGGCCATAGTGTAATCCGTCAAGGTAAGTCTTCTAGCTCTCAGGGTAAACTGTGCATACATAATGTGTTCAGGAGACATACACCTTATCTGTCAGCTATCCGTGGTCGTTCTCAAGGCACATCTAATACAGACAGGCGGCTTGGCGTATTCAAGTGGGACAGCGCAAAGCTGAGCAAATTTCAACAGCCATTGGCACTCTTTTGGGCTTGCCATTATTATCTTTCCCAATAATTTCCAAATATTGTATTTTTTTTTTATAGTTTGATTACAAATACAATGAAAAATCACGAAGGTTGATTTTACTGTATCGTGTTTTTCACCACGGCTATATCATATTTTCTTGAATATCTGTCAAGGATTTCATTGGATTTAATTACAACTTTTTATCTTCATTTAAAAGTTTCTCATCCAATGCCGCCATACTCATGACATATATTCAACAACTGTTGATATCATCATGTGAAGAGAATTAAATTTTATGTTTATATTGAAGTAATGTTTTATTTATATATAAATATTTTTTTTTGCTACGAAAACTGCAAAAGCACTGGTCTTTTCAGGCGAGCCTAACATTCCCCCTCCCCCCACCTTAAAACAGTAAAATAATCCAAGTCACCCACCAAATAAGTCGGCTCTTCGCCAAATGTGACAACACACAAGAAAGAAAGAAAGAAAGAGACGAACTGAAACGAACCCAGTAAATGAATTAACATGACTCAAAGTAAGTGCTTTGCGGAAAATGGTTTCTTCAACTGCGCAATCGTCGTTAAATGGAAGTTTCACTCTCTCAAGGCCGTTTCGACACACTAAACCGATATGACGCCTCAACAATCGATTGATTAATGAGCCTTAAAGTTTATTTGCATAGTCACAAGTCTCGTAATAGTAATATTCTTAGTTGTGATAACTTGGGAATTTTTTGTGTGTGTCATTATGTCACTCAAACACTACTCACAAGCAAACATTGTTATGAGCGGCTTGAATTAACAAGAAAAGATGACACGGTTTTATTTTACAATAGCTTTGCAAGTGTAGCTTACGTTTTTTGTTCACGTTAAAAGTATCTTGACAGGCCACAAAGTTAATACATTTATTTTTCACCTATTGATAAGTCAAGCCATTTATTTTAAAGCTATAAACTTTTACAGGGCTATGGTATGAATTCTTTAAACTGTGGTATATAATGTACTTTTTTTTTACACATTTTGTAATATAATATATTTTCATCTCTTCTAAATGATTCTTCAATTGTTGATCAGACTTTTTTTTCCCCTATTCATTTAATGACAATCACAACACATTAACAAATTGAATTTTAAAAATGTATACTTTGTTTCAATAAAATATAGCTAGACCACTTCTTGCGAACTTTTGTGAAATAGCATTACTACAAACGGTCCAATTTTCTTAGGACTTAAAGAGGTCTTAATTTTTTTTAAATTAAATTTGTTTATTTGAGAAATGTCTGAATGTAAACCATTCAGAGTAGATACAGCTCCCCCATTCAAACAACGGCCTTATGCTACTTTTGTGTGTTAAATATCAGAAATTCTGAAGGAATATATAACATGGAATAAAATCTGACAGCGAAAAAAAATCTCTAATTATTTTTAAAACAATGGTTGAGTGAGGTGCCTTTTTTTAGTCGTCCATGTGTCTGACATTGATACCACTGTGACATTTTTTTTACATTTTTTTTGCGATCCGGATTTTTGACGTTCGGACTATCAACTCTTTACTGTAATTGAATAACTTGTGGTAACTCTTTGTTTCTCCTACCTACAGTAGCCCCATGGCTTCTTTGGTGCCGACTTAAAGCTTACTTCTGACAGCTGACGGCTTTGAAAAATTACCAGACCAAATTTATGTATCCCTACGCCGAACCATATGATCTGCAAAAACATGTGTTTAGCAGCTGTTACTTCTGACAGTCAACATTTAGGTATATACCTAAATGTTGACTGTCAGAGGTCAGTCAGCACCAAAGAAGCCATGGGGCTACTGTAGTAGCCGTCTCAAGCATTGTCCTTGCACGGGGGGTGCAGGTGTTGCAAAAGTTTGTCAGACGTGCAGTTGTTTGCACCTGGCCGAGCCATCAGTAAAACAGTAAAATGACAGTGTCGTCTTGCAGCCGCGCCTCATCGTTTTAGTTCACACTCCGGTAAACTCTTGAACACCTGTCGCGGTTTCTCTCTCACGGGAAGTGAGAGCACGATACTGTTGTTACTACCCATCGCGTCTTACTAACCGCCCGAGCTATATTCTCATGTATACTTTTGTTGTTATTGAGGTAATTAACGTACACTTTCTGAACCGACTGATTATATCATGCACACGATAATTTTCTATGAGCAAGAGCGAAAGGGCCCTACCAATTTTACCGCGAAAGGTATTTTCACATACCTTCCAGGGTTATTTTACATGTTCGCAATCGACATGGGACCCCTCCGAAGGAAGTTTTGCTACGGATTTCATATATACTAATTACGCTAAAATGTTTTAGGAATGAGGGATCTTGAGTTTAGAGGTAACTTACCCACATTTTCGTGGAGTGAGAGTGAAAAAGACCACTTAAGAATAACCTCCTACAGTATACCCGACCGAGAGTCGAACTTCGGATCTCTCCGTCATCGGCAGTTAATTCTATTACCTTGGACCTTACGACTACTGAAACGCGTCACAATATTTTAACGTAACTGTTTAAAAAGAAATTATTTGATTTAATATATATTTTCAAGCAAATCTTGAATAATATTTTACAGCTAATTCTAATTTGTTAATTTGTATTTTATTTATTTGTTCTAACGAAATCAACGTTTTTTTAATAATAGTAATACTTTTTTTAGCACCGCGTCTTACTTACCTTTCGGGTTATATACTTCTATGTACTAATTACACTAACGTGTTAAGGATTAGGAAGGTTTAATTTATAGGAAATACACCCGCATTTGCGTGAAGGAAGATTGGAAACCCATTCATAGAAAGTCACCCTCAGTGCACCCGACAGGGATTGAACCCCGATCTCCCCGTCTTCGGCATTCAAGTCTATTGTGAGAGTAACGCCTATTAAAATAACGACCTCGAATTCTGTCAACCATAGTAACAGTTTAATGATGAAATCATTATTTAACAGGACGAGGGTTCGATTTCCTGACAGTCTTTGTCATGTAGGAGTGATTGTTCTTTACATGTTTCCCGGTTCTTTCATCTTCAAAGATTCTTAAGAGCACTGATGCATGGAAGACACTTAAGTTAGGGCGATCATTTTCTATTCAACAAGTTTTGCATTAACTAGGAAGCGTATTTTATATACGGTTTCCGTAAATTAATTGTCTTCTTCCTTATAGGTCTTTGACCCGTTCCATTCAAAGGACTCTACAGGTCCATCTTCTCCTCTCTGGAGGTCTTTCGTGTCTCGCTATTTTGACAAGTCTCTCTTCTTGCATCCTGTCAATATGTTGGTTCCAATCTCTCCTGCGGGAAGCTATCCATTCATTGATGGGGTTTCTTTGACAAGATTCTCTTATGTTCTCGTTTCTGTCTCTGTCTAGTAGTGATTTATTTGTGATCTTCGTCGATACTCTCATTTCTGCGACCTCCAGCTGTCGTTGGGTGCGTTTTGGTTTCACTTCGAGTCTCTGCGACGTAAAGTCTGTTCACCGTAGGAATTGTTTTCTTAAAGGCCTTTTCCCCTACCAGAAATATATTATATAGTAGGATATTGGTAGGAAAAAATACCTTTCAGAGAGTTGAATGGAGTATTGGTCTTACCACTGACTTATATTATTCTTGTTTTTAAATCTTGTAGATGTATGTTTTACCATATCTCGAGTGGAATTAAGGCAGCCGGTGATTCTGTTACCGTTTGTTATAATTAAGTTATTTTCTTTCTTCCCCTGTTAATCCTGAGAATGTTATTCCCGGATATTTTGTCTCGGATACTTGTTCACTTATCTGGTCCATCGACCAAATTGTAGCGTACTTGTTGTTGTTGTTGTTGTTGCAATGGTCATACTCTTGGTATTCTATATGAAAATCGTCGGATTAAAATTTTGACTCATTTTGTTGTTAATTAAGGGGAAGGTATACTTGTCTTGTAGGGTAAAAAAATAAACTGTTTTTACAAAATTCAGTTCTTTAAAAAAAACAGAAAATATAATTTTCCTTTAACTGGTAATAGTGGGAAAATAGGCCTACACGATCACATTATATTTATTTAGGAAATATTTTAATATAAACCGTGGCGGATAAGAGGAGGGGGTATACTTTTGTATTGTATTTTTATTGTAGGAGTTAAAGGTGCATATTTTCTTAACCGATTTTATGTGCACACAATTCAGAAAACTTAACTCTAGAAAATACACTATATAGTCAAATTTTGTATAAGAATCAACTTAATTTACGTGTAACTATAACTTTTGATAGATAAAATCAATTCCTATAAAATAATAGCAATAAAATAGAACAATGTTACACATTTTTACAACAATAACCCGTGTTTGTATTTTCTAAAAGGCCCTTCCTATGATAATTGGACTATACCAAGTAACCCTGTCGTTATTTTCATCACTGTGAAAGGCCAATAATCTAATAAGATTTTTTTTTGGTCCGCTATAGGAATCGAACACGGATCCTTTAGCTCAGTAGATAAATGCTCTAGAGACCGTACCAAGATTCTTAAAAAATAATACTAAAAAAAACACTCCCTTTTAACTTGCTTTGGTGGCCGAATAGTCTAAGGCGTCATTCTCGCAGCAGATTAGATTGTTAATGATTGAGGTTCGAATCTAGGTCGTACTGAGGGTGGTTTTTACAAAATGGTTTTCCACTCTCCACGAAAATATGAGTACACTCTCTCTAAATATAATCTTCCTAATCCGTAAAGCCATTAGTGTAATTAGTACATAAGCGTATAACCCGAACGGTTAGTAAGACGCGGTGTTAAGAAAAAACTCACCTTTACTATCTTCTTCACTGCACACATTTATTTCCCGGAACCCATCTATTTTTTAATAATTCAAAACAAAAGTTGGCGAACACAACACCGAGTATAAATTATATTGTATTGCTATTAAAGAATGTCAGTTTGTAACTTAGAACGTTATATATAACCGACACGCCATCATTATTTTCGCAGCTATTAAGCTTAGATTCC
>CABFOV010007013.1:16288-31003 GCA_902141375.1 Timema poppense | reverse complement strand
CTTGACTGATTACCGGTCGCGGTCAGCCAGCCTCCCAATTGTTTAAACAAACCAGTTATTCTGCCAACCTGATGGCTGGAATCCACCAGTTTGTATAATGTTAGTAACGCCATCTATTTTGAGAGCCGAAATCTCAACACACTGCCAGAGAGGATAGGCAGGGCCTTAATGTTCCAAAGTCTCACACAGGAACATGTTTCAACCCAACAATATACTTCAAATAAAGACGAACTATATGGTCGTCACTGTTAAAAACATCTGAAGGCGATCAGTGATCACCTGGCCAGAATTAACACCCTCATTTTCCCGTCACCAACAAATCAAAGGCGCGTGAATTAATGTAGATTGCTTCTTATATGACTCTTCGAACACGACTAAGATGTAAACAAGCTCGGAAAGCGGGGCTATCAGCGTCACAAGGTCACCACACTAAAGAAACTAACAAGGAACCCAGACAGTAACTTTTGACACTTTGTTATTATTTTAAACATTACATCTCTATTTGAATTTCTAACCTTAGCGTTGGCCTAGCAAAGCCGAGCACTAGCGCTCCCAGGGAGCGATGATAGTAAGCAGGCCGTGTCTCCCCCGCCCCCATACCTTCCTCCAGTAGCCCACAACCCACATTCATGGGGACACTACTGCTTTTTTAGACGACACAACTAAATAAATAGTAAACGCAGGGAAATAGGGACGTGGGATTTCTCCCCAACCCATGTTTTGATTTTCTTCCCCGGCGAACTAGATCTGTATACAGATTCAAAGGACAACTGTGCCTAGATTGAATTAAATCGGTTAATTCGTTAAACAATTTTATTGAGAAACATCCACTAAAAACAGGAAAATGCAAATATCTGGAGCTAAAATACTTCATTCGTTCATGAAAACAAAACGCATGATTATGTTTATATTACCGTTTTACATTAAAGGTGAATTCATACACGCTAAAATTGTAAAATAGTACACCTCCTAGCGGTGCAGCTGTTCACATGCTCACGGAAAGTTGGATCTCTTTACCCATGATGCATTGAAATATCAAACATAAAAACGTAAATATTACAAACAGTGCAAGTTACTGTATTTAAAATAAAATTAGATGTCTTACTTACTGCCTGGGTTTGATTTCGTCATTGATAAAACTCATGGCTTCCAATAAACTGTCTTTCATAATCAATTTTGAGATACGCCATCTTGAGAATATGGTGTATTGATAAATAATACTTGTTTGAAAGTTTGAGCATGTGCTGATAAGGTCTTCTTGGCCGGTTTTCTGTAGAAGCGCCGGAAAAGTTGAAATTATCTCTACTAGAGCAGTGCGGGCTAAGCTGGCCACGCGGACCTGTGATTGGATTAGAGCTGTCACATGACCAACTATCAGCACAGCTCTCGTTTTACAGCGAACGTGTGAATCCACAGCTACTCATATTAGATAGATCACATATACAGGGTGTCTACTATACAAGCACGCAAGAAAAATGTCCCAACCAAATTTGGTTTGTTTCCTGTCACCTAAACAAGTGCGAGGCCCCCAAAACCACGAGGCCCAGTGCCATCGCACTGTTTGCACAACCCCAAAGGCAGCCCAGCAGGGAAATATCCTCATACAACTTACAAACTGTACCTAGGTCACAGACCTTGCCTCTGACCTAGGACAATAGGCCTAATAAATAGCAAGTGAAGCGCAGTGTGCTCAGTGGCTCAGTCACTGTACTTGTACATTGTAGCCAAGTAGAGAAAATGGCTCCTTTGTGCTTGGTGGCTGTCACTGTACTTGTACAGTGTAGCCAAGTAGAGTAAACAGCTTCTTTATAATATTAAAGACGTTGCTTACTTAGAAGTTTTAAAGCTATTTTGCAAAGAGGGTTGCATCTTACTTGACGCACCTAAGCAGTCTAAGCCCTATCACATTTGGACACTAATGTTCTAAATAGAAAGAGAGGGAAGAAAATGAGCAGTTCACCCTGCGAGGTGTCTTATCTGCTTATAACACTTCCCCTCTTCCTCTGACAAGTTTACACACTCCCTATACTGTTTGTTCCTTGGAAACATTGACTCACTTTTTGAGATTACGTTTCTCTTGTTCCCTATCCTAGATATTAATTTGCTACTATGGACTTTTTGTGACTAAACCAAATAGTCAAAGTTGTAGAGGATTTAAAATAATATGTTTACAAAAAAACTATTTCATTATAGAAATAATAATTTTATGACGCTGTAGGACTATTTTTAGAGTTATTTCAGAATTTGTGGTTTTTGTTTTGACATTATATCTTTAAAAGTCGCTGAATAAAACGTAGATTCACTAACACGGGTAAACCTATCTCGACCTGCCATGATGTGACAGATAGGCAATATTCTTAAGAGCGAACCCTTTTTTATTTTCATATTCATATTATACTTGTACTTCCCTATTGTTAATCAATGGGTGCTTATTGTTTGATCAAATAAAGATTCAAAAATTATCTATTAGTTTTTATTTCCCTATATATTTTTATTAGGTGTTCCGTCTTACGACAGGTTCATTCCTTTTGTCCTTAAAACATATACCTCCAATGCGCCCGTCCTCTGCCTCCGCCTTCAGCTCCTAAAGTTTTCTTCTTTTTTCTTTATGTTATCTAATATTTGAATCCTCCTCCTTCCTAAGCTCCACTTTCCCTTAACCTTGCCTTATATGATGACATGCAGAAGACAGTTCCTCCTAAGGATCTGTCCGATCCAATTTGCTTTGTACCCAAGAATCACATCCAAAATGGTTCTCTTCTTGCCCACTCTTCTTAGGACTTGTTCATTTGTCACCCTGTCTGTCTACCTGATCTTCTCAAGTCCTCTCCAGCTCCACATCTCAAAGCTCTCCAAGTATTTATTTTCCATCTTTCTAAGAGTCCAAGTTTCTGCTCCAAACAGCATGATGTTCCAAATGTAGCATTTGCTCATTTTCTTCTCGAGTTCCAAACTCAACTTGCAGTAACCTCTTCTTGTTGTCTATTACATCTATATAATTGATCGAATGGATGGTTAAACGGTTGAAGTTTGAAATATGTTGACCACCATGGGTAAGTTACAAGTAGCTCACTGTTTGACCATGAGATGGTGTCTTGTTGCAGAGGGTCCTGGCAGGATGAGGAAGATGAGGAGGTGGACTGGAGTTGGGTGCAGGACGAACTGCGACTCATCTCACACCGTGAGGAGGAGGACGCACGAGGGCAGCTCGCCGCCTCTACCACCACGGTAACTATACATTCCTTAAAACACATAAATCCCTCTACCTCTACAATCGTACTAGACTCCTCAACAGTGCAAGAATACATAGTTGAGAAAAGTTAGGAGATGAACATTTCTTATTGGGTCACACTTGTTACCAATGTTTGAATAATAAGATGGATATTGTGAATTAAATGTTCTGTGGAGCAAATGGAAGATCCTTGTTTGAGTCTGCTACACTACCTGTGCACCAATTCTGGCACGCAGGGACTTTGTTATTTACTTAAAGAGTTTTAAATTAGGGTCAACAATGCAGTTGTTCTAGCAAATAATTAATTCTTTAATGTCCAATTCTGCTAATAATATAGTATGTTGTTCTAAATAATTTTGTTCTTCTATTTATTTTATTGTTCTTAAAAAACAAACTTGTTTGGCTTTGGCTGTTGGTTGTTTTTAATGATTTGGAAACATTAAGTAAGAAATGTTGCTAATAAGAGTGATTGTTCCCTTTCCTTATGTTAGTTAGAGATTAGTTTTTAAAAACAATATTATTTAGTTTCATATCATGAATATATTTACTACTATGGGTGCCCATAAATAGCCCCCCTCCCCCTTATCATTCTGCAATGTTTACTCTTTTTTTAATTTTTAGTAAAAAACAAAATGGTATATTTGGGATTTGACTGCAATTTTTATCAGCAATTTTGAATCATCAATAACTGCGATAACAGATAAAAATTACAGCTTTCTTTTTATTTTGTTCTGTCCAATAAACTTACGAAAAATGTAATGCTTATTTTAAATAGTTCAGCTACAAATAAATTTTAGTTTTTGTAAATTTTTCACAGACTTTTTTTAATGAAAATTGGCTCTTAATGAGACTCATATAATTAGTGCAGAATTATGTCAGATGCTTTAAAATTATTTCCCACAAGGTTAAATTCCTGAAATTTTCTCTCAAGAAAGAGGAAGGGAGGGTGTATTGCCATACCCCAGGCAGATGGGACTCCAAATCCACCCCCCAATTGAAAAGCTACCATGGTTGCCCTTGTTTACTACACTTATCACACATATTAGTTCACCTTGAGGACACAGCCATTACATTATAATGTTTATTGGAGCTGTGACTAATTTACACATTTGTCGGCTTTTAGGAGGCTGAATGTCCCCCGAGCCACAGGGCCTCATGGTTGAGGGCCTCCATGCGGCGGGTGAGTCACTTTCGACTAGGTGAGCCTCCTGGGAGGGTGTGCTCCGCCCCTCCGGGCCCTTTGCCACCTTTGCCCCCTCTGGGGCCACCCCCACCTGTACATTCGTCGACCAGGAGACCACACACCCAGCACCAGGACTTCCCCAGGAGGTGAGAACTAGAAGTTTTACTGGAATTGTATTTTTTGCAATTTGTAACAAAAAATATTAAACCCTTTGTTCTATGAAATCTTCTAATTGGTTATCCTACATCCATTAAAATATACCACCCACTTCAATGGTCACATGGCTTAAGGTGATATTTTCAGAATTGACTGGACTACCGATGACGAGAAGATTGAGGTTTGAATCCTGGTCTGATATATACCGAGGGTGGCTTTTCCTAAATGGTTTTACACTCCATTCAAGCAAATGAGGGTACATTTAATTCAACCTTCTTCATCCCTAGCTCATTAGCGTAACTTATGCATATGCAAGAAACCCAGACAGGTAGTGAGGTGCGGTTATAAAATAAATAGTACGGCGCACTGCACAGACTTTCTCCCACTTCAATCCTAAAACCGACATTTCCTTAACATTCGTAAGATTTGTGAAATGAAATGATAGGTCTCTATATTGTTGTAGAAACACTATGCCAAAGATCATAGATGAAATAATATACACTCTTATTCACTCTACAGCATTAAGAACTAAGAACACTATTACAGAAATATTGATAAAAGAGAAATATCTTTGTCCGCTAAAGAGCATAGAATCAAATTCATTTTACATGACCTGAATTAAAAAGTATTTATATTTTGCTTATAGCTCAGAAACTCTTGGTTCTATAAAAATATATTTCAAATAAAAGATGTATATTTTTAATAGTACTACAAATTGGGAAATTTTCCCCTTTAAGTACCCTCAAAGTCATTTTAATGAGAAAATGAGAATTGCCATCTTGTTTATAGTGAAAAACAGAGTTTAGATATAAAATTTAACCAAAATCATTGAGGCGAATTTCAAGAACTTTTTTTTTTCTCGTTTTGATCTTCAGTAAACTACCCTTAAATTTAGGTTTGGACATCTAATTCCAAAAATACCCTCAGGATGACCTTATTACACTCCAGATATCTAGTTATAGCCCAATCTGTAAAATAGTTTTGGCTCTAGCTCGAGCCTCGGACAGACAAATGGCCTCGCGAAAACCTCCTTTTTAGTTTCAGGGCCTCATGAAATGTCATCATTTATCAAAATCTCGAGTTAGAATTTTTTTACGATCCCAACACTTTCTCTCTGAGATGTCGAGAGAAAGTAAAATTAATATAACATTGGTAGATTAAAGCAGTGTTTCTCAAACTTTGGTACACAAAGGACTTCAGACAATACACAATGCACCAATGAGTTTAATTAATCATAAAATATATTTTGATAACAGTAAAAAAATTAACACTTATTTTTAAATAATTTCTTGCCTTCTGTCATGGTTTTGTTTAAATTACCACTTAAATTTCATTTAAAATATTAATGACCATTAATACTATATATACTTTACACTATAGAAGATATGTGTAACTTTTTTTATCAAACTTTTTGGCTAAGCCATGGCCCCTAAAGGGCTACGTGAATGGCGATAGCTTGGAAAACACTGAATGAGATGTAAATTTAAATATCATTATTTGCTTGATTAATTAAAGTGACATCATAAAATAGCAGCAAACTGAAAGGACTCATTTTAATGCTTGGCTATTATTAGTTAGGTAGTATATAAATCACATTGTAAGTCAAAGATACAAAGTAATTTAGAAATAATTATATTTTAATAGGATCACATAGAATGAAAGAGTGTCCATGGAATATTAATAATAAAGTAATAGGCTCATTTACTAAATGTCGGTATACCTTTACCAGCTTTACTTTACATTAATTACAGTTTCCAGCCTATGGCCTGGTCAGTTTTTTATTCAAGCCATATATTTTCTGCTACTGGCTTGCTAGGCCTGTTGTAGCTTCATATGTCTTATAATATAACTTAAGACTAGGACAGGCACAGCATCCAGTCCCTATCTGTTAATTCATCACTGTGAAAGGGCAAATCCACATTTACCCAACGATAGAGTTTCGGCCATGCCGGGAATCGAACCCAGGACACTTAGCTCAGTAATCAAACATGCTAGTGACTGAGTTAAGGTGTTGGACCTATACTAGCTATGGACCAAATTTATCCAAATTTAAACTTTACCATCAATTTTCATGGTAAAATGTAGCAAAAGCTTTGTTAATTGCTACAAATATAAACCTTTTAAAACAAACTTGATAAATGCCCTTTGGGCAGATTTCATTACAGTTTGGCTCATATTAGGGTTTGGTGATACTAGGTGTGTTAAATATTAAATAACTAACAAAACTCATCTCTTCCTTGAATAATTAATATCCATTAATCTCCTTGGAATCCTCTCTTCCTCCATCCTCCTCATTACATGTTTTTACAATCTCATCCTTGCTTCCTCAACTATCTCATGTACCTCAACTCTAGACCTTACATCTTCTTTCCTAATCCTATCTCTTATGGCTACACCAAATTGTCAATCGACAGGTCAATCTTGTGGTAATCTTACTGTCAATTGCGTAAGGAAAGTACATCGACATTTAAATGTTGCTCTTTGAGTCTTCTAAGCTTGCAAATATATCATGTACTTTCAAATAATATTTGAGGGACCAAATGACCTTGATCAAACATAACCGCTAATATTACAAGAAAATTAAATATTTACATTCTATTTATTCTATATAATTCTGGAAAGGCAGGGACATGAATATTTGATGAAAGTTGATTTTAAGGAATGTAAGATGTAAGTACAAAAATAATCAAAAGGCAGAGCAGAGAAACGATGATTGGCCACAAGACTTTTGATATGTTTGTAAGTCAATCGGATCCATAAAGGATGCTGACCCTTGACCTATTGTGCTCTTCCTCCTCCCCCTACATACAGTTTGTTTCTCTAGTATTGTAAATATATTCAAACAGATGGCGTATATTTTGGTCATACATCACAGTACATATTAGTGTTTTTAGCCTTCTCACTCTAGAAGTCTTCACTTGTATAATTCGGCCCTCTAACAACCAAACAATAAAACAACACTAATTAAATATCTCTATCAAGAATATTGACTAACAGTTCTAAGTACTGATTTTACAACTTTGATTCTCGGTAGGTTTATGTTAAAATCTTTGTTTGGTGTTTTTATTCAATATCTCATAATTAAATATGACATTAAACATTGAAAGAAGTATAGAAGGGCGAGGCCTACACACTCACCAGAAATTTCTTAAGCCTCAAAGTTCACAATTAAAACACAACAAAACTTGTAACTAACAGCAGAAGAGAGTAAAACACAGTCTGGACTATGGCAGTATGGCTATAGTTGTTGAGCTGTGCCAACTATATAGCTTGGTTCATCTATCTGTAAACTGTTAAGAAATAAAGGAAGTTATAGCCATGCTACCATAGTCCAGTCTGTGTTTTACTCTCTTCGCTGAAGAAGGGGGCTGATGTACCTTGAAAATTACATAAAGTGTTTTGTTGTGTTTTATCTGTGAACTTTGAAGCCTACAGTTTTCTGGTGAATGTGTAGACCTTGCCCTTCTATCCTCATTTCAACGTTTATTTTAATTTAACCATTTAGCGACATTTCTCCTCTGTTTATATTCAAATAAATTATGTTTTATTCAGGAGGTCACAGGTGCTAATAGCCTGACCATATAAAAGTGAGCATTAAAACAGAATAAACTCCTCACAAATAGTTGTTGAACTGGTGTCCCAGGTACAGCGCTGGAGTTGTGCAACATGTGACTGTCAGTGCTACCAACAGTCCTGGTCGACACAGTCAGTCCAGTGCGGTGTCTAGTGCCTCCACTGAGTCCAGTGTGGGGGTGAGTTCCAGTGACGAGACATCCCCTAGACCGGCCGCCACAAGACCACCCGTCACATCTAGGTAAGGGCAGGGTAGACTATGAGACTAAGGGCTACTCTTATAATGTCTCGTCAAAGTCCTCATAACTTAACTGTTCGTAAAGTTTATAACGATGGTTAAGCTTGACGTGTTTTGCAATACTATTTTAATGTGCTCGTCAAATTATGAACAGGTTCCTTCCATTAGTTACTGTCGTTAACTTTCTCAAAGCACTAGATTTGGATTGGCTTAATTTGACCATAGATAATACAAACAAGTCATTACAATGTCTATGGAACTGTTATGAAAACAAATAGATCAAAGTCAGTCCAATTTATCATGTATATGTGAGGCTATCTGTTATCTTTTATCATATTTATTTTTTTGCTAAAATATTTGTTGAAAATCATAAACATGAACAAATTTTAATTTTAGCAAAGTATAGGAAATGTTGCTGATTGAATTAATCGATAAATACAAACAAACGATTGAAAATAAACAGTTCTAATTGGTGTCCATTCACTTAAAGAATTTCAAACACTTTATCTTTGTTTGAACGGAAACGTAAAAAAAAAAAATTCCTCATTATAACATTTTAGGGCATTCTTTCGTTCCAAGTAAATATCTTTGGTCTTCGAAGACTTGGGTGGGTTCCTTAGAATGTGTAACTCATCTTCAAAGTCGTCATAATCATACAATTAAATTACCCATTTTATAAGATAAATAAATGTAACCTCACTTTAATACTAACACTCGCCTTGAAAACAATATGATGGAGTGTTTAACATTGTTAATATGGATGTTACATTTGATAACTGGAAGGTAGAGAGAGCTCGCATTAACTTTACAAGCACGTTTACATAGATACTAACCAAAGATTGGCCAAAAGTCCCAAATCTTCTACTGGAAGGTTATAATAGATAAACAGCAAAGCTGTAGTTGCTATTATAAGATTGGAGGTGATAAAACTGACAAAATTACTTTTTCTATGGAAAAAAAAATTTTTTCTCTTTCTCTTTCCCAGTTGAGACTAGCCACACTTTGAAGCAAATTTGATTTTGTTTCCTAGTTATCACTATCCTTATATTTCTGCCCTTCTGCCCTACTTCAGGGGTACTGCTGAACATTGCTATGAGCACTACTCAGCAACCAAACACCTTTTCCTTCAAAACACTAGTTTGTTACTTGCATAAATCTACATCAAGAACTATTTAATGTACAAAAAAACAATATATTACAACCAGGGGTGTACTGAGATCAGAATTAGGCTCTGGCACCTTCAGGACAACTTTCACTAACTACTGTGGGCCGTTGAAATTATTAAAATAAAACAAACTGATAAATGGTCACATTTAAAATAATTATATTAATAGATTATCAATCTAGAATATTCTCTGGTGTATGACTAATTAGAGGGCTCTGCGATACTCGAATCTCAAGCTTCCAGCCGAGCTCGTCAGTAAAGATTGAGATCGAGATCAAAAGTTTCGTAGGGTTGTCATTTTCAAGCTTACTCTTGATATACCTACAAATCAATTTTTAAAGCAAAATGGGAAGTATAAGCCATTAAATTTAGATATTATAGGCAATTTTATTTAAAATCATTTGATAACATAACAAATTGTTTAAATTAATATCAAATTTCATATTAATAACATAATAGAGCACTAAATCTACTTTAGACCAGCAAACTAATTCAATATTCTCATCCATTTTCAATTAGCCTCTCTTGAAGTGTCAGTGCCATGACAAGGCAATGAAAATAAATAAAGCTAAGTAGATCATTAAATACTTGAAAAATAATTTTCTTACTATTTTTAAATAGTCTCTTTATAAAATTATATTATATGATATATTTATACATTGAATTATAAAAAAGAATTAACATTGAGAAAATACATTTTTCCCAAACTTAATATATTAAACTACATTCATCTACAAAACTAATACTACTTACTATTTAGTTATAGAATTATATTTGTTCCATCGGTCTAAAATCGGTGTTGCAAGACATATTAATTTCAACAAGTTTATTACATTTAAATTTAAAAAAAAATACCTACGATTTCATATTGTCTACTAGAAATATTATTTTAACAATCTTATTTTTCATTTTAAAGAATGAACATCAACTTTTATAAGAATAAAAAATTGAATAGAAATACATTTCATAACTAAGGATGTGTCTAATCCAGTTTGCTTTGTACCCAAGAATCACATCCAAAATGGTTTTCTTCTCGCCCACTCTTCTTAGGACTTCATTTGTCACCCTGTCTGTCCACTTGATCTTCTCAAGTCATCTCCAGCACCACATTTCAAAGCTCTCCAAGTATTTCTTCTCCGTCTTCCTAAGAATCCAAGTTTCTGCTCCAAATGTAGTATTTCATCAGTTTCTCCCTCAGTTCCAAACTCAACTTGCTGGTCAGCTGTACCCTTTTCTTGTTGAAGGCTTCCTTGGTCATGGTGATCTTCAAGCACAAATTTAGAAATTGTAAAAAGGGGGTAAGGGGGGGCGGCGGGTACAAATATATTGATTGGATAAACATTTGATTCTACTGGTAGGCCTACTTTTCCTTAACACACGTCCTTCTTGGTCATTGCCTTGCCCGTGCCCAGTGTCCACCCCTTCCTTCTCACAACCTAGCATTAAGATGCAAAATAAAAATCTCATTGGACTCACAACCTCATCGGTCACCACCACAGCCCTCACACTCCACTTCCATTAGTATGGGAAAATATCAATATTCTACATAAGGGGGGAGCACATGCCCCCTGTGCCCCCCTTAAATTCACGCTTGGCGATTCTCAACCTATTTTTCCTGTTGCAGTAGGCATCCTTTGTCAACTGACTTACCTGGTACTTCAACTCCTCTGTGTTTTCAAACTCCTGGTATCCAATTTTGATTTTCACTGGTTCTTAATTTTTTTTAACTTTTGACTTCTCACTGTTAATCGCCATGCAATATTTTTTCCTTATTTCCACCAACGGGTCAATCATTTCATGTAACTTTTCTTTACATTTGACTAGAAATGATAGATCATCTGCGTATTTTATTGTATTGGGTAGGTAATTAAAGTTACAGATGGTCATTTTGGGTTTAAAGTCTCAAATTTTAAATATATGGTATTTTCATTTTATGTTTGTTTTGCTTGATGACATTTTAGATATGCTATTTTATTTTTAAAATAAACAAATATTTACTCTTAACATTTTAAAATTATGAATACACTCAAACTCTAAAGCTTTTTTAAATTAATCGACTCAAATGAAAAAACCCAAACTCTCAGATCTCTACTAATTATTAAATACTAATACAATTCATGATTAAAAAAAAACATTCTTTCATTTTATGCTTTATTGGGAACATTCTATTTTTCAACTCTTCACTTGTTTCTGCAATTTTATTAATTATTTTGTCCTAATCAAGGTTCATTAAAGTTCATTAGCATGTTTTTTTGGTTGTCATTAACATACTAAATGATAATAGAATACATAATATATTGTTACCTGATGATACTTGAACCATTGGCAGCTGGCGATATAAAAAGCTAGGTGTCTCTATGTCGATACACTTATTTTTGAACCAATTTTGAAATTTATAGTTTTCAATATATTTAATTTTTCTACCACACTTAGAAAAGTTTTTTATTTTAGTTTGTTTAGTTTGTTTCTTTTTTTTTTTAGTTTCCTGTTTGGTTTGTGGAAAACTTTAAAATGTCAAATCCAAATTTGAATCTTAAATCTTAAACAATTTCTAATAATTAAACCAAGCATTAGTGGACATGTGGGTTGAACGTCACGCTCTTTTGGTTTGGTTTGTTGGTGAAGGTGAACAAAGGATTTTAATTCTGGCCTGGGGTACCTTATCCTAATATCCCTCCATGCAAATAAGGGTACAATTCCTCTAAATTTTACCTATCCCACTGGTGTAGTTAAATGTAGATAGGCTAGGCTGGTAGTAAGACACAGTGAAAAAAATATTTAAAAACTAGGATTTGAACGCTTAAGTTATCAAAGAGTCGCGATGGCGGCAGAGAGAAAAGTGTGGTCGTAAACTACAAGATGTTGGAAACCACTGTAATATAATCAGTTATATTTTTTAATCTAAAAATACACAATTTGAATGATATCTGCAAATCTAAATAAATATATTTAGCTCAGATCCAGATAAACTGAAATAAGTAATAATTCAAGTTATTTTCATGTTCACTGAAAAAGCCTTGTAGCTTGAAAAATCCAGGATCAATAAAAAATAAATTTAAAAATACAGTTTCCTGAGAGCTCGGTTCAAGGTTTGATCATCGTCCCAAATTTTAAAATTTTCCTGAGAGCCCCCCTCCCTTCCATTTGATAATTTTTCTAATTTTGAAAGGCTTAGATTTGGTTCACCCCCTCCCAAAATATATTTCGTGTAACACCCCTGATGACATGTCAGATTTATAACTATACACTAAACACTACGTATTTAGTAGCTCTTTTCCTTCCGTTTTAAAATTTAGATAGAAGCTAAATATCTTTTAAATAATATGAGTACACACAACAATGTCATAAGAGTCAAAGTTAAAAGTAAAAAACAATAATTTTTAGAAAGGTCCAAAGAACTCAAACGGGAAAACCACAAGATTTCTCAAGAAAATACTATAATTTAAAAATATACAAGTGTTAGCTTTATGTTGATACACTTTTTTTGAACCAATTTTGAAATTTATAGTTTTCAATACATTTAATTTTTCTACCACACTTAAAAAAGTTTTTTATTTTAGTTTGTTTAGTTTGTTTCTTATTTTTGTTTTGTTTACTGTTGGTCTAATTACTACTACTTCCTGAGGGAGAAGCTATAATAACCTCAAAATATTGAAGTGTGTGTACATATGTTATTTTTTTTACTTTTATTTGTGCTCTAGCATTTTCCTAATATTCTATCATTTTATTTATTACAAAATGTTTTTGCTCAATGCACTTTTTTTCATACATATTATTTTAATTGAAATTCTTAGCTCTCTTTACAACCAGATCTTAATTTTAACATTAAAAAAATCTCATTATTTTCACATCTGTGAAATTTCTATTTAATACCATACTAAAAGGTGTTTATTTCTATGATTATAGAAATTTATTTTCCTCCTCCATTTTAATACCACCACACCCACCCTCCCATTTTGAAATTTCAAAATTTCAAAATATGTTGGAATTTTGTGATATCCTTACTAGCTTGCTAAATCTAAATTTTTTACCTTACCAATAATAGGATGATAATTTTAGTTTTGGAAACTTATAACTCTGACCATTTCTTATACCTGAATTTTGAATTTTAAATGTTCAATTTCTTATGGTTATTTGGGTTTGGCACTTTGTTTTTAATAAAATATTTAAATTTTCTAATGTACACTTTGTCGAGATTGAAAGGTAGCAACTTATAATTCACTGAGCCCGCGAGGTATGATATTCCTCTACACATGACTGCAGAATAGTTTGCCTAGCTACGCCCAACACCTAAGTTAGAGAAGGCCTTAAGTCGTTAAATTATTTCTTGATTGTTGGGAAGAAGTGATGGGGGAGGGGTTATGTCTTTTAGCGATGCCCAAATGGTTTTATTTAATAAATTAATTTCACTTTATTGTTCTGATAGTGATAAAATCAATAACTAATATTTACATACTAAGTTAATTAATTATGTTTGCTCTCATTAACATACGGGCTGGTATTTTTTTTTAGCTATTAAAAGTTTAACCACGTCAAACGTTATTTGGGCACTGTTGCCCACATTGATTGGTTTTACATGGTAACATAAAGCAAACCTCCCCTTTTCCAGAATCCTAATTACTGTTTATAGCCAATTATAAATTTATTAATGATTCATTATTATATTCCACACATGTAACTTAAATGACAGATTAACTCTAAAAGATTTTTACTTTATTTGTAAGAAGCTGAATTTTAAAAAAAACTTCTCTATTTTAAGGGTTCCAATCCTAATTTAAAATATTTTATATTATTTCCGGGTGGACAAAAAATAAATATTAATAAAATCTCATCAATTGGACATATTTCAGTTATAAAAGTGAATTTATTTGTTTCTTCAAAGTTATTATGACTGTGTAGGACTTTGTGGGACCATAGTTCAATTCCATACTTTATTTAATGTTACCATAGCGGCTATAATATAACTATTAGTCAAACGCTTTAATAATTAATACTTTGACTAAGAAAAGGTGTGGTTTATTAAGATTTGCGTTGATTATTATCATTTTATAATAAATTTGAAGTATAATGTTAACTGTGACTTTTTTTTGTCAAATCTGTGTTTTACTAAATCATTTCTGGAAATCCAAACAATAAAACTGGCCATGTCGTAGGCAAGTAATAATACA
>CABFOV010007013.1:0-13067 GCA_902141375.1 Timema poppense | reverse complement strand
ATATTTCTACTTTAAACTAAAAAATATACCAAAAAAAGCCTAATTTATCACTTAATAACAAAATATACGAAGTATGCTCCTAGTGGTACCAGGTCACGTTTTTGGGGCTAAAGGCTGTTGTAACTCGGTTTGACTTAAAATAACAACAATTATGTATAGAATATAAATTTTGAAGAACAACATTAGCTTTCTTTTGAGATATTAATCGTGTTTTTATTATTTACCGTTCTGGAGTTATGGCTCCATATGTCAGCTTTTTGGCCAAAAATTTGGATTTTTTCAAACTTTGAGCGACGAGCGGCACGGGTTAACGTCGTTTAATCGAGCTCAAATTTCGGCTATCTCATTATCTGGAAAGGGGAATCATTTTGTGGGGTCCAGACGAACAAAATTCCGACATTTTTTTTCCCCCTCTATGAGATCCGGTCACGCTAATGTACATATATGTGAAGAACGTTAATTTGCAAAAATGTGTTTAACTATATCAAAAGCAGTTGATTCAGAATAATTATGTTGTACACACGATGCAGTAACTTAAGGTAGATAGCTCACTGCACCATGGATCGTTTTAATCCAAGATTGGAAGTCGAGTAAAAATTTGAGATCAATTTGGCACAGATTCCTTCTTTAAAGTTGTGGACCGAATTTGACTTTTGACATAATTTGACACAGACCGTTCCTACCTACATCAAGGTTAGGGACAGAATGAAGAGAGGGGCCTTTTTTTCGGGTATATGTTTTGAAAGTATTTGTTGGAATATACTATCTTTCTGTAGGTTGAATCATGTTCTAGAAGAGAGGGGGACAGAGAGAGAGATATATATAGTGTGTTCTCGAAGCTATTTCGTTTCACTAGTACTTCAAATAAGGGTGGGGCAGTGTGAACAAAAGAGCTTGGTTGTCAAATAACTAAAAATAAATAAATGATCACCCAGGTGTATGAGAAAAATGTGGATGCATTCAGTTTTATATCATGAAACTATTCATTAATTTGAGATATTAACAGTGGGGAACTTTTGATTAAAACTATTATTAAATGACAATCTATTTAATTGAAACATTGTTGGCAAATTTAATTTTATCCCTCCAAAGGTTTTTTTTTCGACTATATGCATCCCCTTCCCTCCCCTATCTTAAATTTGGCTACTAATTAAGGGTTATGCCGGGTTTACATGAGACAGTCCACTCGGCCTTTCTAAACGTATATTCTAGTACTTGGCTGAGTATATGAGCAAGGAGAGTTAATAGAAACATCTTTTCATCACTCGACCGAGTAGCTACCCCCTCCACCTCTGTGGAGGTACTCGGCCTGTCTGAACACGTTGCTCAGTGGTGAGTAGCGAGCTATCAGCCACGTCCACTGAATGAAAATGAACTGACTTGTTATAAAAATCTTATGCGTGTAAATGATAACTCAGTCAAGAGCTTTACTTGGCCGAGTACTCGTCTCGTGTAGACCCGGCATTAGTTGATTCAAATTTAGAAGAATCAATGACAGAATCTTGTTTACCGGACTTGAAAACCTTCAAAGTCTTGAAAATTAAACGGGAAATAATATTTGAATTTTTTTTATACTAATTTGGTATTGATTTAAGGTCAGCCAATTGGAATTTCGAAAACAATTACAACAGTGTTGTTGTTTAGTGGTGTTAGAAACCCCCAGTAGTCGAATTTCAGTATGATCGGACAAGCTTAAATTTTTGGTCCATAGTGGTCACAAGCTCAGCTCCTTTTACAATTTTTCAGGTTTAGGATTTTTCACATCTTTCTCAAATGCTCAGGAATCTCCATGACAAACTCCAGGATTTTAACTCACTGGGAAAAATAAAAAAAACTCTGGAAAAAAAATCAGACAGACATGGCATGGATTTTCTATTATAGGTATTACAAGTAATACCGATTTATTAGTGTCGAAGATATCCAAGTCTGTTTGGTTCAGATTAAATGTCTCAGCTCTAGAGGATTGTGGTCACATAGATTTAGTTAGACTAATTAATTATCTAAAACTAAAAATAGTACCTATACATACCGTTGTTACATGATACAATACTCCCCGTTCACTCTGTAACACAATACTCCCTGGTCACACTATAACACAATACTCCCCGTTCACTCTGTAACACAATACTCCTCGTTCACTCTGTAACACAATACTCCCCATTCACTCTGTAACACAATACTCCCCATTCACTCTGTAACACAAAACTCCCTGGTCACACTATAACACAATACTCCGGGTTTGTCAGACACACAAGTTGTGTACCTTTTTTGACTGACAATATCAACATCACTCTCTCATCAGGTAGGATTTTGATTTGATATACAACTTTTATTCAAACACACGTTTAACCTTTCTTTTTGACCAGGAAAAATCATGGTCTTTGATGTCTACTTAAAATATAAACCATTTTGGAGGTAAAATAGAGTGGAAATGAAAGGGGATCAGGTGTGAAGGAGGTCCCTTTTTTCATGAGTAAAGCCTGAGCACCTTTCAAAGTGCATGACACAGATACAGGAGTCGTGCGGCGAAAGTATGTCACAGCCACCATAATGAGAGCGGATTTAACCTAAGATAACACTGACGTGGCAGATATATGAGGGCTCGTGCCTCTCTCCTGATCTGATTACAGCACCCCTGTACCTGAAGTGTGGCGTGTGTGTTGTAGATCTCATGGGTATTTCTAAAAACAAGTCTACTTGGTATCACAGGAGACTCTGACTAGTACAATATAACACAGGATTCTCTGACTAGTACAATATAACACAGGATTCTCTGACTGGTACAATATAACACAGGACTCTCTGACTACAACAATATAACACAGAACTCTCTGACTAATACAATATAACACAGGACTCTGACTTATGCGATATAACACAGGACTCTCTGACTAGGACCATATAACAAAGTTAGACTACTTGATATAATAAAATTTTGAAAAAATTTGTATAACACAAATAACCTTGAAAAATAAGAATTTTGCGTAAAAGCCCCAGTCTTCCCAGTGCCTGGTTCACAAGCGCCCAGTTGGCCATGCCCACTTGTCCGGATCTGTGTGTAAGGATCACCTCAAACTTCAAATAAGGTTTAACATTTTTAAATCTCAAAGTTTAGTCCAGAAAGTTTAAAGGTGCTTGCCTCAAAGTTTCCAAAAATATAAAACATTCCTTGGTATAGTAGATAATTCATTTTTAATCAATGTAAAGAAAAAACCCAAATAACCAGAAAAGTTTGAATATGTCATTACAATAAATGGTCAGGGCTAGAAATTTTCAAAACAAAATTTATCAATCTCTTTTTGGTGGAATAGAAAGTTGAAATTTGGTGAGATGGTAAAATGAACACCCCAAAAGAAACATTTAAAAAATTTGAAACACAAAATGGAAGAGGTGTTTAAATAGGAAATAATTTCAAAACGTATAGAAAATATTATCTTGCGGTATGGTAGAAAATAGAAACTTCGCAGATAATTAGAAAAGATTTTTTTTTAACCTTCATAAGTGTGTTAGAAAATTTAAATACCTTCAAGCAGTTAAAACCACCCCTCCAAGATATATATAAAAAACGAATACCGACTATCTATATTTTTATAATTGGTTCTAACAAATGGGGAACTCAGAACTTATTAAAATAAAGGAAAAAAAAAAATTCTTGATGGTGAATAAAATTGAAACTTGGCATGTAAGTAAATTAATTAATACCTCACAGAATAACTGAACGGTGTCTGAATAGATGAAATTTCAAAATTAGAAACCTAGAAATTTAAGCACTCGAATTTTTTTTTAGACCCGCGTCTTACTACCCGTTTGGTTTATAAGGTTATGCACTAATTACGTGAATGGCTATAGGGATTAGGAAGGTTATATTAATAGGAATTGTACCCACATTTGCGTGGAGGAGTGAAAACCCACCCTCAGTACACCCAACCGAGATTCGAACCTTGATCTCCTCGTCATCGGCGATCTAGCCTATCACAAGAGTAGTGCGTGAGACCATATGGCCACCAAATCTGGTTGACCGAAATTGATACAACTATTTTTGGTGTGGTTGAAAATTTAAATTTTGCAATCATGTAAAAAGAGAAAAAACAGATTTTTTCAAAATTCACTATCACGATTTTGATTAAATTTTTTTTTCTAGACACTGTTTATAATTATTATATCCACGATGGCAATTCTCATTTTCTTATGAAAATGACTTTAAAGGTACTTTCTTGTAGAGACCTATCATTTCATTTCACTTATCTTATGATCGTGCATAGACAAACATTACGTTCGTTTGTGCACTAAGTTTGAGTGTCAGGTAAGTTTTTTTTCCAAATATTTCAATTATTTTAATCTGCTGATTGCAATAATTGCTGTGGGATTACCGAAGCTGTTTGAAGATTGAGGAACTTTAAAAATGTTAGTCTCTAGAAGTTAGACGTCTTAATCTGCTCTAATTTTGATGCTGCTACCCACCCAAAGAACTGGTACCACTGCTGGTTGTTACATTATAAAACAAGCTTTGTAACGGTATCAACGCCTTGCAATACCATTACTTATTTCCCTTTTGGGCTACCCACAACTAATGGAGTAGAGGAAATGTACCCATATTTGCGTGGTGGGAGAGCAGGGAACTACTTAGAAAAACTACTCTCAGCACACCTGACCTAGACTGGGACCTCGACTTCCCCGTCCACTATTTTGCAAGTCTCATGCTTGAGGTCATGTGACCACCATTGCCGATAATAACCCACACTGACTGGACCTGTATTTGGAAGCTGGAGTATTCATAGTTTATAGTCAAACTTAGACCTCTTGTCTAGGATGGGCAGGTCTGGGTTCAAATCACAGAAATAAAGCTGTTGAGGATGGAGTGAGAGGAAATATACATTTGATCATTTTTATCAGTTAACACAGATAATCATGATTCAAATTTGTTGATAGCAAATTTCAGCCAATTCCCAAAAATACTAATTTATTTTTTCATAAAAATTAACAAGAAAATGAAATATTGCAGACTGGCCTATTTATGGGCGCCCCTGAGCCTGTATGAGTAGTAAGAGATTGTGTCTCACGAACACAAACACGTAGGCCTACATATCAAATGATTGGTGATGTCATGGTCTGTCTGTTCTGTATGACTCAGACAACCACTTGTGTCGAATGTAACATAGATTACAATATACACTCATCTATATTAATAAAATGAAGAGTTTGTCATGAGCACACCAAGAGGGCTGACATTTTAAAATTAGTAACTCTTGTGAACAAACTTGTGTACACAGGAGATGCAATTCTTAAAAATGTATTTATATATATATATATATATATAAAAATTAAATGAGTTTATTTTTCATCTATCGTGTTTAAAAGCCATTTTAATTAAATGTACCCATTCCAATGGTCAAATGGTTTAGTCCAGGAGTCGGCAGCCTTTTATTAGCGATGGTCAAATGGTCTAGTCCAGGGGTCGGCAGCCTTTTATTAGCGATGGTCAAATGGTCTAGTCCAGGGGTGGCAGCCTTTTATTAGTGCTTTGCCGAAGTAATATTGCAAAGTCGTTCAGCGTGCCAACCAACTTAAGCCCACCCAAATCATTTATATTTCTATACTAGTTAATTAGTGCCATTATTCAATCAAATTTATGTTGATCTTGTAAAATGTAAATGTAACAACGTGTTTCTAAATCAAATACATTAAATAGCTACTGTTTCTTGAATATTTAATATTTTAGTATAAATCTGATAAATCAGAATAAATACAAAAGTTAAGTTCTGAATACATTATTTTGAAATTTTGAAAAAAGCAACTGAATCATTGAAACATAAAACACGTGACTAAAATAATTATTACTCACATCATTGGTTTTAATTAATAATAAAGGTTTTATATTATTTTTATTCAAATCACTCAGCGCCATTGAAAATTGTCCCAAGTTCCACTCGTGGCGCGTGCGCCGTAGGTTGCCGACCCCTGGTCTAAGGTGTTAGTGTCACAGTGTCACACTCTCAATAAACTAGATTATACCAATGACGAGGAGATCGAGGTTTTAATTCGTGTCAGGATTAACTATAGTTGGTTTGCCTGAATTGTTCTCCACACTCCCTCCATGCAAACATGGATAAACATCTTAATTCAACCTTTCATAACTCCTAACACACTACTGTATCGTGATTGGTAGATATGCGTATGGTCCAAAGGGGTGGTAAGACGCACTTATTTTTCAGACTTGAGGGGAAGGGTCCACCCACCACTAATATGGTCCTTATCCTTGGCTACATGCCTATAAGTTATGGCCCAGTATGACAAATATCCATTTCGAAATAATATTTTGTATAGCCTACAACATTTTTCCTGCATATAATATGTTTAGTTTCGAGAGCTCGATTTGCTATTTTTTTAAATCGCCATAGAATCACTATAATCGATCTTGGGAAATCGATTAATCAAAGGTTTAATCAATCGATCGATTTTCGAAAAGCTCGATCAAAAGTAGATGCACTCAGATTCGAGATTTTGGTATTAGGGTTTTTCTTGTAGTAAATGTTCAGTGCCAACAAACACAGCTTTTATTTAGTGCAAATAAAGTTTTATATCATTAAATTAATGTTTTCTCAATATTTATTTATACTTTTTTTAGCACCGCATATAACTACTTTTTCAGGTTATACACATTTACTAATTACGCTAATGAGTTATGGATGAGGAAGATTGAATTTAGAGAGAATATATCTACATTTGCGTGGAGGGAGATGGTAAAACCATTTAGCCGAAACCATCCACAGTAGACCCAACTCAAATCGAACCCTAATCTGATCTACCCGTGATCATCAGCACATTCTAGTGACGCCTTAGACCATTCGGCCACCGAAGTAGGTTTTATGATATTTAAAATTTTTCCATATTTGATGAGCACAAATTTTTCGCTAATTTAACTTTTTGTGTCTAAGATAGAGTAAGAACCCGTTCGATCTTCTGTGCTGGCGGCCGGGGTTCAATCCTCGGTCCCGGCACAGATTTATCTGATTACCAAACCCTTCCTTAACCTCTAACAAGACATCTTGTGAATGTGGGGAATGCCAGGCCTCCACCGTTGTCCTCCATTTCATCTCACAACCACCCTACCATTACACATTAGCGTAAGTGCGTATAACCCGAACGGGCAGTAAGACGCGGTTCTAATAATAATACAGCCAGATATAGTTAGCTCGTAATATTTCCGTCTGTTTCCTGCCTGTCTGCTCTTAACTGGCATCGCGAATGTTAAAATTTGTCTTTGTTAACCGGGCAGCCAGCACATGGCAACAAACACAAGAGCAGATGTTCACTAGTTTCCCTCGTAATTCCACCTACTGTAAACTTGCAGCTCCGAGTCAAACTGGCCTGTGCCGTTGTTTGGGCTTGATTCCTCCTAGGAGCTGAGGTCAGCGCGCTAACGGAGCACTCGACAAACTGCTCCAGACATGCTCCAATCTCGCAGCTTTGTTTCAATACTAGAACAATAAGTTCAATGTTGATTTGATACCATTGTTTTTATTCTATCAGTCATGTTCTGTTTTAAAACATTGGGGATAAAAACGGTGTTTGCTTGTTTCGTCACAGATACAATACAATGTTATTAAGTAAATACACGTGATGCGGAATGTATGCGCTTGTTTTGTGCAGCGATTATTTTGTTCCGCACACGAATCGTGCTATTCTATAATACTTCCAGTAATTGTTGGGTTGAGTGAAGAGCAGTTCAATTATTGGTTTAGTTTGAAGTGTTTTTCTTTCTTCAACAATGATGTTAAATGAGTGTGTTATCTATGTACGTTGTGATACGAAGCAAAAGTTTGATGCTTTCCTGTTGAAGTAGCAAGTGTTCATTGTTGTGTTTGGTAAGTCTTTTAGCTTATTTACACCACATTTAAATTTTGAGCATGATATTAGCAATTGCAAACAACTAATAATGTAGATAACACTTATCTAATAGCCTATATATAATTATTTGAGGTAATTAACGTGTGTACATTCTGAATCTATTGATTATAATTACCAAACAACATAAAAAAAACTAACATAATTCTATAATATACACAGCAGCCGGTATTCCGGTCATTAATTCATCTTGTTGACCTCTGGTCTTGGGACAAGGTGATCGCCTCAGGATCCGATGTTCGTGGGTTCAAACCCAGCTGGAGTTGATGGATTTTTCTTGAGCGATAACATTCCTTAGCCCATCTTCCTTCGTACGGTATGTAAAGCCGCCGGTCTCATGTTGATTGTGGCATGTAAAAGAATATCTTTCACGGCAACATTGATAAGAGCTTTCGCTGATGTACATTTTCGTGTGCTGATATAATTAGTCGGGTTAGAAAGTGCACCTCAAATAAATAATTAATTCATCTCTTTGAAAGAGTATCCCCAATATTCCTAATGATGAATTTTCGTCCGTGCTGGAAATTGAACCCGGGGGTTAGTGGAGTTCAAAATTACCACCACGATATATTCCCAATTTCTTAATTTTAAGCTTAAAGATAGCCTCACATCAAACTTCATAGCCTGTTGCTACTAGATACATTTTTTTTTTAATCCAGGCAAATATAACTCTAAATTGTTTCTAAGGGCATCCGTAGGGGGCCACTCCAATTGTTTTCTAAAAACATCCGATTTTCCAAAGAGGGGAAACCCCCTTTCAATAGCATATCCCTGAACGGGTAGTAAGACGCAGTGCTTGAAAAAAAAAAGCTTATTAATTTGCTTCGGTGGCCGCACATAATATAATATTTATTTTAATTTTGTCGAGCACTTGGTCCTATACATGAGCTCGTCTAGCGTTTGTCCTCCTAGGCATGAGCTCGTCTATCAGTTTGTCCTCCTAGTCATGAGCTCGTCTATCAGTTTGTCCTCCTAGGCATGAGCTATTCTAGCGGTTTGTCCTCCTATACATGAGCTCATCTAGCAGTTTGTCCTCTTAGGCATGAGCTAGTCTAGCATTTTGTCCTCCTATACATGAGCTCATCTAGCAGTTTTAAGTCATATAGACTGTAGATCACATGACACAAATATTTATATGTACAGTTTGTAGACCACTTTGTATGGTTTCAGAGCCGCTTTAAGAAATTTGAAGTCTGGGGCAAGAAAATCTGAAGCCTCCCCTTTGTACGGCAGTTTTTCAGTTTTAGCATTAAGCCGTTATAATATATTGATTCATATTCTGTACTTATGTTATCTAATACTTTCTTATGTTTTATGTAATATTGATCAACCCATTAAATGACTACTTTATTAAATGCAAACAATCAATTCAATTTAGTTGACAAAAGTAAATCCTCTTTCCACCATCGCACTATTAGTTTTCTGTGGAGCAACAGCGGTAGCACAATGGTGATATATTCTACTGTACTGCAGCCCATTACTCGAATAACGTCAATCCTAAAGCCCCCAAGCAAAAATAAGGTTGTAGTTTTGAATAACTAGGTATCAATTCATACACTTCGATTTCCATGACAGAAAGTTCTGACAGAAAAGTTACTAGATCTACATTCACGTCTTCATACGTCAAGTTCGGTGTTATACAGCTATCACTTATGATAGATATTATCAATGTAGATAGAGTGATGTGCTTGTTATCCTGGCCAGTATGTTAGTGATGTGCTTGTTATCCTGACCAGACTATGTTAGTGATGTGCTTGTCATCCTGGCCAGACTATATTAGTGATGTGCTTGTCATTCCTGGCCAGACTATGTTAGTGATGTGCTTGTTATCCTGGCCAGTATGTTAGTGATGTGCTTGTTATTCTGGCCAGTATGTTAGTGATGTACTTGTTATCCTGACCAGACTATGTTAGTGATGTGCTTGTCATCCTGGCCAGTATGTTAGTGATTTGCTTGTTATTCTGGCCAGTATGTTAGTGATGTGCTTGTTATCCTGACCAGTACTATGTTAGTGATGTGCTTGTCATCCTGGCCAGACTATGTTAGTGATGTGCTTGTTATCCTGGCCAGTATGTTAGTGATGTTCTTGTCATCCTGGCTAGACTATGTTAGTGATGTGCTTGTTATCCTGGCTAGACTATGTTAGTGATGGGCTTGTTATCCTGGCTAGACTATGTTAGTGATGTGCTTGTTATCCTGGCCAAACTGCTAGTGATGTGTAAGCTATCCTGGCCAGTATGTTAGGGATGTGCTTGTTATCCTGGCCAGTATGTTAGTGATGTACTTGTTATCCTGGCCAGACTATGTTAGTAATGTGCTTGTCATCCTGGCTAGACTATGTTAGTGATGTGCTTGTTATCGTGGCCAAACTGCTAGTGATGTGTAAGCTATCCTGGCCAAACTGCTAGTGATGTGTAAGCTATCCTGGCCAGTATGTTAGTGATGTGCTTGCTATCCTGGCCAGTATGTTAGTGATGTTCTTGTTATCCTGGCCAGTATGTTAGTGATGTACTTGTTATCCTGGCCAGACTATGTTAGTGATGTGCTTGTTATCCTGGCCAGACTATGTTAGTGATGTGCTTGTTATCCTGGCCAAACTGCTAGTGATGTGTAAGCTATCCTGGCCAGTATGTTAGTGATGTGCTTGTTATCCTTGCCAGTATGTTAGTGATGTGCTTGTTATCCTGGCCAGTATGTTAGTGATGTGTAAGCTATCCTGGCCAGTATGTTAGTGATGTGCTTGTTATCCTTGCTAGTATGTTAGTGATGTGCTTGTTATCCTGGCCAGTATGTTAGTCAGAAAATTGACATTGTCTCATGAGAAGTAATGTAGCCTACTATATTCAACCTGTGACTATTAAACAACGATCACACCTTGATAATATTTGCTCTAATAGACACAAAGAGTCCATTCACCTTAGTTTACCTTTTTAATAATAAGAAAGAAAATAGAGCATTCGCTAATACAGAACACACTTTGACAAAACCAACCAAGTCATTAATAATTACGTAATTGTTTTTTAACACCGCGTCTTACCACTTTTTCGCCTATGTACTAAGTATTATAAGGTGTTCAGGATGATGAAGGTTAAATTTAGAGGAAGTGTACCGGCATTTTCGTGGAGACAAAGAGGGGGAGAAACCATTTAGGGAAAACCACCCTCGCTATACCCGACCGGTATTTGATCCCAGAACTCCCAGCCATTGGAATTCCAGTGTATTGTGAGTGTGATGACTTAGACCATTTGACCACCGAGGTGAGTAGTTTCATAATTTTAGTGATTCTGGATGAACCCAAACTTGTTTTCGGGCCTTTTTACGAGCTTTTGAGTACACTTAGCCGACAAGCAGGTCCTTATCAGATGACATTCTCATGACTGAATACAATAGGACTGTTGTGTGGACGAGAAACGGGTGACCAGTTGCCCGCGATGTATCGTGTCACGTTGGATTTCTCGGTGAAAGAAGGGCCTTAGAGTTTACTAGCATCGGTAGTCACAAAGTTAAAATGTCAAGCTCGTTGTTGTTTTTTTTATGGTGACGGGGAGGTTGAAGTCAAAATACCGGCGGGGTTTACTGAAGGTGGTTTTTCTTAAATAGTTTCCCACTTTTCCTCCACGAAAGTGCGGGTAAATTTCCTCTAAAATATAATTTGCTCAGCCTAGCCCATTAGTGTGCGTATAACATGACGCGGCGAAAAAACAAATGTCCGCGTATTGTTACAAAATAAATAATCCTATCAAACAAAACAAAACAAATATAAACTTGAATATGATTGCCCTGGTTATACGTACTCTAGGTTTTATTTTGAACTTGACTTCACATTCACACAGTTATAATGAAACCAGCAGAGGGCAAACCAGACTAGTGCGTCTGACCCTCCATCAGCTTTCGGTGATATGGTAGGGACTACAAGCTATTGACACTTCTTAGAGCACAACTATCAAATATGACTTCACTATAAACATAGAGTTTAACTTTATCAATGGTTGAATATCTGGCAAGGATGTCCGGGAATTTAATGATCACTTTTTCTCTTCATTTAAAAAGTTTGTCATCTAATCCCGCCATGCTCAGGACAGACTTTAAATAACTGTTGATATCACCAGGTGAAGAAGTTTATGTTTTTTTATTTTAGCTCCGCGTCTCACTACCCTATGATAGTTACGCTAATAGGTTAGGTACGAGGAAGGTTGAATTTATATTAAGTGTACCCGCAATTGCATAGAGCGAGAGAGAAAGCTTTTAGGGAAAACCACCAAACCGGGATCGAACTATGATCTCCCCGTCATCGGCAGTCTAATCTATTGCGAGAGTAGCTCCTTAGACCATGCGGCCACAGAAGCGGGTTTTATAAAATTAAACTCTCTTTCTACTAGACAAATATATTAATTTTATTTTATATGGAAAAAAATTGTTTGCCATGGAAACTGCAAAATTAAGTAAGTTATATTTCAATTGCGTCCTCTTCCAGCCCACCTTAATTACAGCACTCCTTAGGACTAAGTCACTAACATACACTAATATGTAGTTTACTAATGATCCAAGATAACCTCTTTACACTAATATCTTAGCTCTGACTTGTCAGACTCGATTGATCATACAACGAGTGGGCCGCATTTAAGAATATTTAATATATAACCATATTAGTTACAAAAAAAACCCTCACTTTGTTAGGTACTAAAAGAAAACTAAGCTTAGTTATGATACTAAATAAAACTTACTTTCTTTTAAGTCCCAGGCAGGTTTACCGAGGCTAGTTTTTCCTAGTTAGTTTCCCATGTTCTATTTCCAAATGTAGGTGCCCTTCCTCTAGATTCAACCTTACTCATCTCTAACACATTAATGCAATTAGTATATGTTCAACCCGGATGTGCAGCAAGGCTTGGTGTGTTAAAAAAACTTGTATTGACAACACTTTCATAATTTATGTGTGTAAGCCAAGATCTCTGGGTGTATGTAACTTTCCATTAAAAAAACCCACCGCCCACACCCTCATGTGCTGACAAACACATATATTTGGTGCGCGAGTTAAAACTGTATTGGGAATTGATACCTACATAATAAGTTGGTTCATCAAGAGGTTCACTGACAACACAGCATCATGGATCTGGCTGTAATACAAGTTGGTTCATCAGAAGGTCCACTGACAACACAGCATC
>CABFOV010007012.1:0-31006 GCA_902141375.1 Timema poppense | reverse complement strand
AATTATGACAGCAGTAGTGGAAGCATTTGGAAAGCCGCATGTAAATGTGGGAACAATAGGACATGTGGATCATGGGAAGACAACGTTAACAGCGGCGATAACAAAGCATTATGGAAATTTTGTAGCGTACGATCAGATAGATAAGGCGCCAGAAGAAAGGAAAAGGGGGATAACGATAGCAACAGCGCATGTTGAGTATCAGACGGAAAAAAGGCATTATGCACACGTTGATTGTCCTGGACATGCTGACTATGTAAAGAACATGATAGTAGGTGCAGCACAGATGGATGCGGCGATATTGGTAGTGTCGGGGGTTGATGGGCCAATGCCACAAACGAGAGAGCATATATTGCTAGCGAAGCAGGTAGGTGTTGGATATATCGTGGTGTATATAAATAAAGCTGATGTTGCTGATGCTGATATGATAGATTTGGTAGAAATGGAAGTGAGGGAATTGCTGAATAAATACGGATTTCCAGGGGATGAAGTGCCTGTGGTAGTGGGGTCTGCATTGAAAGCGCTGGAGGATGACAGTAGCGAATATGGAAAGAAATCAATAGATAAATTGATGGAAAAGTTAGATGAGTATGTGGCAGTTCCACCAAGGCCTGTGGATTTACCATTTTTATTGCCAATCGAGGATGTATTTTCGATATCGGGGCGAGGAACGGTGGTAACAGGAAGGATAGAGAAGGGAGAGATAAAGACGGGAGAAGAGATAGAGATAATAGGTCTGAAAGCGACGCAAAAGACGATATGCACAGGTGTAGAAATGTTTAAGAAGTTGCTGGATAAGGGGAGTGCAGGACTCAATGTAGGAATATTGTTAAGAGGAACAAAAAGAGAAGAAGTGGAGAGAGGGCAAGTATTAGCAAAACCGGGGACGATAACGCCGCATAGAAAGTTTAGGGCGGAGGTTTATATATTAAAGAAAGAGGAAGGAGGAAGGCATACACCATTTTTTGCGAATTACCAGCCACAGTTTTATTTAAGGACAACGGATGTAACCGGGAGCATAAAATTGCTAGATGGGAAGGAGATGGTAATGCCAGGAGATAATGTGAGTGTAGAAGTAGAATTGCAAGTACCGATAGCAATGGATAAGGGATTGCGTTTTGCGATAAGAGAAGGCGGTAGAACTGTTGGTTCTGGTGTTGTTTCTGAAATTTTGGAGTGAGAGTAGTAACTAAGATGAAGCAAGATATATATATTAACATTAAGGCTTTCGATTGTTCTTTATTGGAGGAGTGTGTTCGAAAATTTGTTGATGAATTAAAGCGGTCCAATGCAAAATTATCTGGTCCGATTGCGTTGCCAAGAAAAGATTCTAAATTTATTGTTAATAGATCTCCTCACGTTGATAAAAAATCTCGTGAACAGTTTGAAATGAGAACTTCTAGGCGTTTGATTGTTTTACATGATCTTACTCCTACTATGATGCAGATGCTTACAGGTTTATCTTTTTCTGCTGGCGTAGAAGTGGATTTAAAAGTCAAGGAAGTTAAGGTTTAGGAGAAGGAAATGAAGAGAATAAATTCGCTGAGGAGAATTGGTTTACTAATGATGAATATTGGTCATGCTGCTATGTATTCTGACAATAGTCGCATGGCTGTAACTTTATTGCATCTCAGCGAAACTTATATTGTTGATATAAAAGGACAAGATAAATGTGGCTATAATTCAGTCATTTTAGGCACAGGAGATTTTAAAAATATAGCAAAACCTCAGTTGGAATATTTAAAGAAAAAGGGTATAAATAATAAATGTAAGTTATACGAAAGTAGATTAAATGACCTGTCGGGAATAGAATGTGGTAAAAAAGTGGGAATCAATCATTTTGTGGTTGGTCAATATCTTGATATTACGGGTTATTCTATAGGTAAAGGATTTGCTGGTGTGATGAAGCGGCATAACTTCAGTGGGCTTAGGGCGTCTCATGGTGTTTCTATTGCTCACAGATCACAAGGTTCCACTGGTCAATGTCAGGATCCTGGTAGAGTATTCAAAGGAAAGAAAATGGCTGGTCATTTAGGTAACAGCAGAATAACTGCACAAAATATGAAGGTATTATCCATTGATCATGAAAATAGTATAATTGCTGTGAAGGGTAATAATGTTCCTGGGTTTAAAAATTCCTATGTTTTTGTAAGAGATGCAGTTAAAAAATCTTTACATAAAGATGTTCCTTTTCCGGTAGGTTTACTGTTAGATGTAAATGATGATGCTAGTAATTTGGTAAGTTAGTTATGGAATGTAATTTAGTTAATCTATCTAATAATAATGTAGGTACTGCTCAGCTCAATCCTTTGATATTTTCTGCTAAGCAAAAATTGAGTATTTTGCATGATATAGTGAGATGGCAATTAGCGAAGAGAAGAGCTGGTACTCATAAAACAAAAGGTATCAGTGATGTCTCTGGTACAACAGCTAAACCTTATGGTCAAAAACGTACCGGTAGGGCAAGACAAGGGAGCTTGCGATCTCCTCAATTTAGAGGTGGTGGGATTATTTTCGGCCCTGTTGTGAGGAGTCATACTTATTCTCTTAATAAGAAGGTACGCAAATTTGGTTTAAAAATTGCTTTATCTCTAAAGTATTTAAATAATCAAGTGATTATTCTGGATAATTTAAATATTGATGTGAAGAAAACGTCTGAAATGTGTAAATGTATTAAAAATTTTAAATTTTCTTCCTTTTTGATAGTTGGTGATTATGGAGATGATTTGTTGCGTGCTGTTAGAAACTTGCATTATGTAGACTTAATCAAACCTATTGGGTTAAATGTCTTTGATATATTGAATCACGAATGCGTGATGTTGACAAAGGATACTTTAAAGCATCTTGAAGGTAGATTGTTATGATCAAATATAATAATATAATAAAATCTCCTATAATTACAGAAAAGGCCTCTTTTTTGAGGGAGAAGTTTAATAAATATTCTTTGTATGTTTTTGTAAATGTAAATAAGCGTCAAATAAAGTTGGCAATAGAGTCTCTATTTGATGTTAAAATTTCTTCTATAAATGTTGTTAGAATTAAGCCTAAATATAGGCGTTTCAGGGGTGTGACTGGTTGTGAAAAACAGAAAAAGAAAGTTTATTTTTCTTTGATAGATGGTCAAAAATTAGATATAATGAGCGTTTAATATGGGTATGAAATTTTTTAATCCTGTTACTCCGTCTTCTCGTGGGACTGTGTTAGTAAGTAAAGTTGGTTTATCAAAAGATGAGCCAGAAAAGTCTCTTACATCCGGTAAAAAGTCCAGTGGTGGAAGAAATAATTATGGTAGAATTACAACTCGTCATAGGGGTGGTGGTCACAAAAAGAAGTATAGAGTTATAGATTTTAAGCGTAATAGAAGTGGTCAGGGTATAGTTGAAAAAATAGAGTATGATCCAAATAGAAGTGGGTTTTTAGCGTTAATATCATATAAGGAAGATGATATTAAGTCTTATATATTAGCTCCTCAAGGTATGAAGCCTGGTGATATTGTTACAGCTGGAAATGATGCTGATATTTTGTCAGGTAATTGTTTGCTACTCAAGTATATACCTGTTGGTTCTTTCGTTCATAATGTTGAGCTGAAGCCAGGTAATGGTGCTGCGATTGCTAGAGCTGCTGGTTGTTATGCGCAAATTGTTGGTCGTGATGGCCAATATGTTTTATTACGACTCAGGTCTGGTCAAATTAGGTTGATTTTATCTTCTTGCAAGGCTACTATTGGTGTAGTATCTAACCCTGACCATAAGAATAGAAAGCTGGGTAAAGCTGGAAGAAGTAGGTGGCTTGGAATTAGACCTACTGTGCGTGGGGTTGCAATGAATCCGGTTGACCATCCTCATGGAGGTGGGGAAGGAAAAACCTCTGGTGGTCGTCATCCTGTTACTCCTTGGGGTGTTGCAACAAAAGGAAAGAAAACTCGGAGGAAAAATAAATCTAGTGATAAGTATATAAAACAATTGAAAGGTTAGTTTATGAGTAGATCTGCGTGGAAGCCTCCTTTTTGTCATCCTTCTATATTAAAGTCGGTGAATAATGCTTTAAACAAGGGGTTTGTTAACATGGCTATAAAAGTTCATTCCAGGGCTTCTGTAATTCTTCCTAATTGTTTAGGTTTAAAGTTTGCTGTTTATAATGGTAAGGATTACATTCCTGTTAATGTTAATGATCAGAATATGATAGGTCATAAGTTTGGTGAATTTTCGCCCACTCGTAAATTTACTGGGCATAGTGGTGATAAAAAGGCGACAAGAAGGTAATTGATATGAAAAACAGAGATGTAATAGTTAAAGCTGGTTCTAGGGTTTTAAAATCAACTCCTCGTAAATTGAATTTGGTTGCTGGTTTAGTACGTAATAAAAAAGTTTCTTTTGCCACTGTGCAATTAAGATTTTGTGAAAAGAAAGCTGCGGGTCTTATAAGGAAGGTATTAAATTCTGCGATTGCTAATGCTCAATATAATTATGGATTGGATATCGATAATTTATATATAAAAGAAATTTCAATAGGTAAGTCTCTTACTTTGCGTAGGGTATGTCCAAAAGCTATGGGTAGAGCTAATAGAGTTAGTAAACGTTATAGTAATATAACTGTAAAATTGGGAGAAATTATATGATTCATAAAAATAGAAAATTAATAAGGAAAGTGCAAAAGTATGGGAAACGTTAATCCTAAAGGATTTAGGTTAAAAATAATTAATACTTGGTCATCTGTTTGGTATGCTGAGAAGGGTTATAAACAAGGGTTGCATCAAGATTTATCTATTCGCAGTTATATAAATGAATCTTTTAAGCATGCTGGTGTTTCTAAAGTAATTATAGAGCGTACAATCGATTTGGTGTCTGTAATAATACATTCTTCTAGACCTGGAGTGATAATAGGTAAGAAAGGCTCAGATATTGAGAAGATAAAGCAAAAAATAGCTGAAAAAGTAAAAAATAATGTGGAAGTGAATGTAGTAGGAGTTAAAAGGTCTGAAATAGATGCAGTTTTAATATCAAGCAGCATTGCACAACAGTTAGAAAAAAGGGTTTCATTTAGAAGAGCGATGAAAAAAGCTATTCAAAGTTGTTTGAGGATGGGTGCTAGAGGTATTAAAGTAAGTTGTTCTGGGCGCCTTGGCGGAGCTGAGATAGCTCGTACTGAATGGTATAAAGAAGGTCGTTTGCCTTTACACACTTTACGTGCTAATATAGATTATGCTTTTTGTGAAGCAAAAACTATATATGGTATTATAGGAGTTAAGGTTTGGGTTTATATTGGTAATTAAGGTATATTGAGATGTTTGTTCCCAAAAAGAGTAAATATAAGAAGGTATTTAAGGGGCGAATTAAGGGTAATACAAAAGGTGGTAGCACATTATCTTTTGGAGATTATGGCTTAAAAGCTGTAGAAGCAGGTAGGATTCAGTCTAAGCATATTGAAACTGCAAGGCGTGTAATATCTAGAACATTAAAACGCTCTGGTAAAGTGTGGATAAGAATTTTTCCTGATACCCCTGTTAGTAAAAAGCCGGCAGATGTACGTATGGGTAAGGGAAAAGGTAGTGTTGAGTTTTGGGTGTTTAAAGCTAAGCCCGGTAGAATGTTGTTTGAGATTAGCAGTGATGTTCCCATGCATTTAGCAAGATTGGCGCTTGAAAAGGCAACCGCTAAGCTTCCTATGAAGTGTAAATTTGTATCTAATCATAATTAAATGGAGTTGCAATGGATATAGCTGACATTGAATCGAGGTCTTCACAAGAATTGCATGAAATTCTTGTAAATTTGAGAAAAGAGTTTGTTAATTTGGTTTTTCAAAAGAAGTTGGGGCAGTGCGACAATATTTCGCGTTTTAGCTTAATAAGAAAGAGCATAGCTCGTATTCTAACTACATTAAATAAAAGAAGAAGAGAGGAAAAGAATGCCTAAAAAGGTTTTTTGTGGTACTGTAACTAAGGCTAAGTGTGATAAGACTGTAAAGGTTTCGGTATTACAAGTGTACAAGGATCAGCTGTATAAAAAGGTTATAAAAAAATACAAGAAGTATACAGCACATGATGAGAATAATAGTTGTAAAGAAGGGGACAAGGTTTTAATACAAGAACACAAGCCTATTTCTACTACTAAAAAATGGGTTGTTGTTAATAGCTCACATTGAATAGGATATTTATATGATTCAAAAAAATACATTGTTGGAAGTAGCTGATAATTCTGGTGCGCGTGCAGTGCTTTGTATTGGTTTATTGGGTGGTAGAAAGTCTGCATCTATAGGTGACACAGTTATTGTATCTACTAAATCTATTACTCCAAGAGGGAAGGTTGAGAAGGGAAAAGTATATAGAGCAGTTGTGGTGAGGGTGAAAAGCCCTATTAGAAAATCTGATGGTTCTGTAATTCGTTTTTCTAGCAATGCTGTAGTTTTGATTAACGATCAAGGTGAACCACTTGGCACTCGGGTATTTGGTCCGGTAAAAAAGTTATCATCTGGTTCTTTTATGAAGATAATGTCATTAGCTGTTGAGGTTTTATAATGAGTGCTAAAATAAAAAGTGGTGACGACATTATGGTTTTAACTGGTAGAGATAAGGGAAAAATTGGTAAAGTGATTAAAGTTGTGGCATGTGATGCTAAAAAGAAAGTAATTGTTTCTGGGGTAAATGTACATAAGAGACACACTAAACCAAAAGCTGGTAGTAGTGGTGGTATATTAAATAAAGAGTTAGCTATTGATATATCCAACGTTGCAACATTAGACCCTAAATATAAAACTCCAACTAGAGTGGGGTTTAAGGTTATAGGCGGTAGAAAAGTGCGTTTTGCAAAAGTTTCTGGAGAAGTGATAGATTAGGTTGATATGTTTAAAGAATTGTATAAAGATAGCATAGTAAAGTCCTTAAAGGATAAGTTTAATTACGGCAATATCATGCAAGTGCCTAAACTTGTCAAGGTGTGTATCAATATGGGCGTTGGAGATGCTGCTACAGATAGTAAAGCAATAAATGAACCACTTGATAGCCTATATTTGATTGCTGGGCAGAAGCCTTTATCAACTTTTGCAAAAAAATCTATTTCTGGCTTCAAGATCAGAAAAGGTGCTACAGTAGGTTGCAAAGTAACTTTGCGTAGAGATAAAATGTATGAGTTTTTAGAAAGATTGATATATATTGCTTTGCCAAGGGAAAAAGATTTTAGAGGATTTAGTGTGAAGCAATTTGACGGTAATGGTAATTTTTCCTTTGGTATAAAGGAACATATCTCGTTTTTAGAAATAGACTATGATAAAATAAGTAAAATTAGAGGTATGGATATTAATATTATAACAAGTGCAGTTAGTGATAAGGAAGCAAAGGAATTATTACTGGCTCTTAAATTTCCTTTTTTTGATTAATTGAGAGGAGAAATATATGGCAAAAAAATCTATGATAGAAAGAAATCTTCGCAGAATAAAGCTGTGCGATCAATATAAAGAAAAAAGAGAGAAATTGAAATCTATAATAAATAATAAGAATTTGTCTATTGTAGAAAGGTTTACAGCTCAAAATAAATTAATTAAAAAATTGCCTAGAAATTCTTCTAAAACCAAAATTAGAAATAGGTGTGCTTTAACTGGGAGACCAAGAGGAGTATATAGAAAATTTGGTTTATGTAGAATTGTTTTGCGTGATTTATGTTCTTTTGGGCAAGTTCCAGGAGTTACAAAGTCTAGTTGGTAAATATAATATAAGGAGTATATTGTGGCGTTATCTGATAGTATTGGTGATTTTTTAACAAGGATACGTAATGCTCAATTGGCAATGCATAGAACAACAAGAGTGTTGTTTTCTAAAGTGAATTCTTCTATACTGAAGATTTTAAAAGATGAAGGGTATATCCTTGATTATGAAAAGCAAGTTGTAGATAATTTACCTTCTTTCATTGTAAAATTGAAGTATTATGAGAAGTCACCTGTAATTAGTGACATAGTTAGGGTGTCAAAGCCTGGTTGTCGTTGTTATTCTAAGTATAAGGACATTTCTAAAGCATATAATGGTCTTGGTATTTTTATTATATCGACACCCAAAGGAGTGATGACTGATTATAATGCACATAAGTTAAAGGTTGGTGGAGAAGTTTTGTGTCGTGTGTTTTAAATAATAGGAGAAATTCATGTCTCGTATAGGTGCTGCTCCTATCAATATTCCTGCTGGTATTTCAGTTGAATATAATAATGGTAGGATGTTAATAAAGAGTGCTAAGGCTGAAAAAGAGCTTAGCTTAATCAGTGATGTTGTGTGCCGGATTGTTGATAATCAGCTACTCCTTTCTGTGGATCAAGATAAAGATGATTATGATGAAATAAAGCCTATGTGGGGCACTTATAGGAGTAATATTAATAATATTATTAACGGCATGGTTGATGGTTTTTCTGTTAATCTTGAGATTAATGGTGTTGGATATAAGGCAGAGTGTGATGGTAAGTATTTGACTTTGTATCTTGGTTATAGCCATAATGTTAAATATAAAGTGCCTAAAGATGTTGAGATTAAGTGCATAAAGCCAACTCACTTAGTAGTTAGTGGTATGGATAAGCAAAAAGTCTATATGGTGGCATCTGATATATGCAGGATTAGGAAGTACGATCCTTATAAAGGTAAGGGTATTGTAATAAAGGGTAAATTTATGTTGCGTAAAGTTGTAAGTAAAAAGAGGTAACTAAGATGAGAAGGTTATATAATTTTTTAAGTAACTATGAAAAAAGGAAGTTGCGTAATAGAGCGAAGCTTGACAAGAGCGCTGAACGTTTGCGTATATCCATATTTAAATCTAATAGGCATTTTTATGTCCAGTTAATTAATGATGCAAAAGGAGTAACTCTCACTTCAGCTTCTACTTTGGATGCTAAAATTAAGGATGTATGTAAAGGAAAAGTCAATGCTGAAACTATAAAACAGGTTTCTTCTTTAATGATTGAGCGCTTATCTGGTCTGAAATTAGAACAAAAGCTAGTATTTGATCGTGGAGCGTATAAATATACAGGATTAGTTTCTCAATTTGCTGAGGCTTTAAGAAGTTCTGGATTTGAGTTTTAGAAGGTTTTGAATATGGCTATAAAGAATTTACAAAATAATAATGATTTATCAGAGCTTTTAGTTTCGGTACGAAGAGTAACAACGGTTACCAAAGGTGGCAGAAGATTTTCATTTTCAATTTTGGTTGTTGTTGGTGATGGGAAGGGTAGGGTAGGATGTGGAATAGGTAAGCACGCAGAAGTTGCTGAAGCAAGAGTCAAAGCTGTAAATGCTGCAAAGAAATCGATGATTAGAGTGTACTTGCGTGAAGGTAGAACTTTGCATCATGATATTAAAGCTAAATTTTGTTCTGGTGAGATAGTTTTAAGAACCGCAAGAGCCGGAACAGGTATTATTGCTGGTGGAGCGATTAGATCAGTTTTTGAGGTGTTAGGTATAAAGGATGTGGTAGCTAAATCCACTAGATCAAATAATCCTCATAATGTTATATGTGCGGTATTTAAGGCTTTTGATAGTATGTTATCTCCTCGTCAGGTAGCAAGCAAAAGAGGCAAAAAGATTAGCGAGATAGTTGGAAACAGGTAAAGTATGAATAATGCTGTAAAATTAAACTCTATATTTACTAAGTTATCTAAGAAAAAGAAGCCTAAGTTGCTGGGTAGAGGTATCGGTTGTGGTAAAGGTAAAACATCCGGTAGAGGGCATAAAGGGCAAAAGGCTAGAAGTGGAGTTTCCATAAATGGTTTTGAGGGTGGACAACAGTCTATATATACTCGTTTGCCTAAAAGAGGTTTTAAGCCTATACGTAGGAACATATATTCTATAATTAATGTTGGCGATATACAGCGCTTAATGGAAGCTAAAAAAATAGTGAAAGACTCTGTTATAGATAAGGAGAGGCTGTATAGATTAGGTTTTATAAAGTCTATTAAGGATAAAATTAAACTTCTTAATAAAGGTAAGTTGAGCGAAAAATTTGTGTTTCATGTTGATTTTGCGTCAGAAGCTGCAAAAAAATCTGTAGCTTCAGTTGGTGGTAGTGTGGAAATACTATCGTAAATCATGGGCAATAAATCCGCATTTAATAGCTTGGATCCTACGTTGTTATATAAAGGCGATTTATTAAAACGTATATTTTTTACGCTAATAGCTTTAATTTGCTATCGCTTGGGTACTTATGTGCCTATTCCTGGAATTAATCTTGATGTAATTAATGATATATTTCCCAAAGAGGGCTCAGGTGTTTTTGGAGTATTTAATTTATTTTCTGGTGGTGCATTGGCTAGAATGACAATTCTAGCATTGAATGTTATGCCATATATAATGGCTTCTATCATTATTCAGTTGCTTTCTTCTGCGATTAAAGAAATGAAGGAAGTTAAGAATGATGGAGAGTCAGGCCGTAGAAAGATGAATTCTTATATACGCTACCTGACCATAGTAATTTGTGTATTTCAATCAATTCCAATTTTGGTTGGATTGGAAGGGATGAATAGGGAAGGGGTATTGGTTGTAATCGAACCTGGTGTTATGTTTCGTACAATAGGTGTTTTCAGCCTTTTAGGTGGAACTATGCTTTTAATATGGCTTGGTGAACGAATCAGTGCTAGCGGTATAGGCAATGGTATCTCATTAATCATTTTCACGGGCATAATATCAGAGTTACACAGCGCTTTGTCATCTCTGTTAACGTTAAATAAAAACGGTAGCGTATCGTTATTTATTATCCTTTTTGTTTTGGTATTGTTTTTTTTGCTGCTAGTCTTAGTCATTTTTGTAGAGTCTTCTTATAGAAAAGTTATTGTTCAACATCCTAAAAAGCAATTTAAAAGATTACATAATGACGATTTTACTTATATTCCATTGAAGATTAATTTATCTGGTGTAGTACCAACCATTTTTGCTAATGCAATTTTATTGACACCTATTTCAATTGCAAATTTCTATAAGGGGCACGCTTTTTCTGATTTTATTTTAAATTACTTTATGGCAAATAAAGTAGTATATATTGTAGCCTATTTGGTGCTGATAGTATTTTTTAATTTTTTCTATACCAATTTTATATTTAATCCAGAGGAAAACTCAGATTTTCTTAAAAAAAATGGTGGTTTTATACCTGGTAGAAGGCCTGGGAAACATACTTCTGATTACCTTCAAGATATAGTTTTTAAGTTGACATTCATTGGCTCTGCGTATTTGGTAGTCATATGTACTGTACCTGAAGTTATGAGATATTATTATGATATACCATTTATTTTTGGTGGGACGAGTCTACTGATTATAGTGAACGTTATTACTGATACTATTATGCAAATACAATCTTATATTTTTTCGAATAGGTACGATAGCTGGATAAAGAAATATGAGTCTAAAACGAGGAAAGTAAGATGATCATTACGATTTTTGGTCCTCCAGGTTCTGGTAAAGGTACTCAGTCAAGCTTGTTAATAGCAAAATATAATTTAAAATTAATTTCAGTGGGGGATTTATTAAGGAATATTATATCTAATGGCAGTGAGTTAGGTAAAAAAATAAAGGGTACCGTGGAATCTGGTAATTTAATTCAAGATGAAATTATATGTGGATTATTGCATGACCAGCTTGCATTAATGGATGATAATTGCTTATTAGATGGTTTTCCGAGAAATTTAAACCAGGCTCATTTTTTGACTCAAGTTTTGCAAGAAAAATATAATAGGGATGTTGATATTGTAATTGAACTGCAGCTTGACGATAATATTGCAATCGATAGATTAAAAAATCGTCTCGCGTGTTTGGACTGTAAAAGCATATATAGTGTATCTTCTTTTAAGAGTACTACTTGTGCTAAATGTAAAAGTACGAGGTTAGAGAAAAGAATTGATGATGCTGATATGTCTGCAATTAATAAGAGAATAAGTGAATATCACCTTCAAATGAAAGGTTTACGCGAGTATTATAAAGGCAAATTATTAACAATTGACGCTAATTTGAGTGTTGATGAGGTAACGCAAGAGATTGAAAGTAAAATTTCTTGTAATTTGGTTTGACTCTGAGTTGTTTTATGGTATAAATTAAGAGTTGTTATTAATAAAGTATCGAGGTACCAGTGGCACGTATTGCAGGCATAAATATTCCAGTGAGGAAATGTGTTCCTTTTGCATTAACTTATATATATGGTATAGGTATTGCTACTGCGAATGTAATTTGTCACGCTTGTGAAGTTGATAAGCGCAAACGTGTTTCAGAATTACGAGATGAAGATATAGAAAAGATCAGCAGTTTCATTAGACAAAATTATGTTATAGAAGGTGAGCTCAGAAAAGAAGTGGCTATGAACATAAAATCTTTAGTGGAAATGGGATGCTATAGAGGAGTGAGACATAGAAAAGGTTTACCTGTGAGAGGGCAAAGGACTCATACTAATGCTAAGACTCGTAAAGGTAGATCTTATCTCGGTTGCCTATTGCTGGGAAAAAATAAAATTTATTATTATTGTGAGTTTTAATGAAAAAAGTCAAAACGTTTGGTAAGAGTACAAAGGAGTTTATTACTGGTGTTGTTCATATTCGTGCAACTTTTAATAATACTTTTGTAAATGTAACTGATGTTCATGGTAATACGCTATGTCAAACTTCTGTGGGTGCATGTGGTTTTTCAGGTTCGAGAAAATCCACACCTTATGCTGCAGGTAAGGCTGCGGAGGCTGCTGCGAAGAATGCAATGGAGAGATTTGGTATGAAGGTTGTCTCTGTAATAATTCGTGGTCCTGGCTTTGGTACCGAAGCTGCGGTTAAAGCACTTCAGAGCTGTGGGTTGACTGTGACTTCAATTGCAGATAAAACCGCAATTCCTCATAATGGATGCAGGTTAAGAAAAAAAAGAAGAGTATAGGATATTTGAAAAGGTTGTTTTATGTATTATAATAATAATGTTTCTCTCTGTAGCAATTTAGATAAATTGATTAAACCTAGTTCAGTTAAGGTAATATCAGATGATTCAAGTGAAAAAGGTGATATAGTCCTAGAACCGTTGGAAAGTGGTTTTGCTTTAACATTAGGTAATGCATTAAGACGTGTAATGTTATCTTCTCTTAAAGGTAGTGCTGTTTATGGAATAAAAATTGAAGGTATAACTCATGAGTTTACTTCAATTCAAGGGGTAAGAGAAGACGTAACTGATATAGTATTAAATATGGGCATGTTGAGTTGTAAATTAAATGGTGCTTCTAATAAATGCTTAAATTTAAACGCTAAAGGGCCTTGCCAGGTATTAGCTGGGATGATAGAAACTGATGATCAATGCTCTATTGTTAATAAAGATTTGTTAATATGTACGCTGGGGCAAAATGTAGAGCTTAACATGACCATATATGTGGCTAGCGGAAAAGGTTATCTTCCTGTAACTAAGTATAAAGAAAATGAACTTTTGAAGCTTATGAGTGAACAGGATTTAATTGGTTTTATTCCAGTTAATGCTTTGTATAGCCCTGTCAACAGGGTTTCGTACAGGGTAGAGAATAGTCGTGTTGGCCAAGTGACTGATAAGGATAAGCTGATATTGTCAATTGAAACTGATGGTACAATCTCTCCAAGTCAAGCTGTTGACTCTGCTGCAAGAATATTACAGGAGCAACTTCAGCCCTTTATTAGTTCTGATGTAAGTTATAAAAAATCGCAGGTTTCTTCGTCTAGTGGTGCTAAAGATTTGGGTTATGACCCTGTCTTATTGCGTAAGGTAGATGAAATGGAATTATCTGTCAGGTCTCATAACTGTCTGAAAAACGAAAACATCACTTATATAGGTGATCTTGTGCAAAAGACAGAAGGTGAAATGTTAAGAACTGCTAATTTTGGCAGGAAGTCTTTGAATGAGATTAAGGCAGTTTTGGCTAATTTTGGCTTGTCTTTGGGTATGAATGTGCTAAACTGGCCGCCTAAGGATATAGATGAGTTGGCTAAACAACATACTGATGAAGATTAGGTGATATATGAAACATGGAATAAAAAAACGTAAACTATCTCGTTGCACTGAACATAGATTATCGACGTTAAAGAATCTATCTATCTCATTAATTAACCATGAGCAGATTGTAACTACTTTACCAAAAGCTAAGGAACTTCGTCCATATGTCGAAAAGTTTATTACAATTGCTAAGAATAAGAATACTTTACATGGTAGAAGACTTTTGCTTTCACGCCTTCATAATAGTAAGTTAGCAGTTGATAAGTTATTAAACGTCTTAGCCAGCCGTTATCAAGATCGTAAAGGTGGGTATTCTAGAATAATAAAATTTAGCACTCGAAAGGGTGATTGCGCTTCAATGGCAGTGATAGAACTGGTTAATAGGGATATTGCAGCAAGAGGTAAGGTTTATAGTAAAAATAGAGAAGGAGGCAAAGTAGTTACACAAAGTTAATTATTATCATAATTGTTCTTCTTATGGTAAGTAGGTTACGCTACTTTGTAGGTTACTTTGGCGAATTGTTAGTTTTGGCATATTTAAAGCTGAAATGGTATAATGTTATGAAACGCCGTTACCGTTGTAAGTTCGGTGAAATTGACTTAATTGTATCTAAAAAAAAGGAGCTGATTTTTATAGAAGTTAAAACAAGTTTACTTGGAAAAGAAATACCGATATCTCATCTTCAATGTCAGTCTATTATACATTCTTCTAAGTATTTCTTAAGTACAAACCTTAGTTTTTTAGATTATTCAGTCAGATATGATTTATGTTTTCTTTCCTTAAAGAGAGGACCTGTTTATATAAAAAATGCTTGGATTGAAGAATGGAAGGTTTGTAGCTGAATTAATTTAGATTTACTGGATTTAATATGAAAAAGACCCAATACAATAATTTAGTTTCATCTTACGCTAGAGTGCTGTTTCATGTCTCAGGAAGCAGGTTAGGTATTATAAGGAAAGAAGTAGAATTTTTATTGGCTTTTTTTAAGGATCAACGTGATGTTTTTGTGTACCTATCTCATCCTATGATTTCTTTTGCACACAAAAAAGAAGTGATGCTTTCTATAAATGAGCACTTGAGTGAAAATTTAGTAAAATTTATTATGGTTATATTTGCAAACAAACGCTCTAGTTTATTGATCCTTATATTAGAAAAATTCTTAAGTCTTGCAAAAGAAAATGAAAATGAATTCGAAATTACTATAAAGTCAGCAGAAGCTTTAAAGGAATCTGATATAAAAATAATTACTGAATCTTTGAGCTTTCTTGGTAAAATAATAAAAGTAAGCAATGTGGTTGACCCTTCTATACTAGGTGGCTTCGTAGTTAGGTATGGTTTTAATTTGATCGATGCTTCGCTAAAAAGTTACTTAGATAGGTTAGTTGACTTAAGTAAAATGGAAATATTAAAAGTAAGGAATTTTGTATGAAGAACAGTATGAATGTTTCTGAGATAGCAAGTGTAATAAGGGAAAAAGTTGAGACGTTTGATAATCCTACAAAGCGGGAAAATATAGGTGAAGTAATTTCAGTAACAGATGGTATCGCATTGGTTTATGGGCTGGAAAAAGCAAAATTCGGTGAAAAGGTATTTTTTGCAAGCGGTGTAGAAGGAATAGTTCTTGATTTAGATCATGATACGGCTGGAATAGTTGTGCTTGGTAATGACCGTGATGTGAAAGAAGGGGACGTTGTAAAATGTAGTGGTGATGTTGTGCAGGTGCCTATAGGGCATGAATTGTTAGGGAGAGTTGTAAATGCGTTGGGCCATCCTATAGACGACGGTGGGGAAATTAGAGCCAAAAACAGAATGGATATAGAATCTAAAGCGCCAGGCATTATTGATCGTAAGTCTGTGCATGAGCCACTACAAACAGGAATTAAAATTATAGATTTGCTAATTCCAATAGGTAGAGGGCAGCGTGAATTGATTATTGGCGATAGACAAATTGGTAAAACTACTATTGCGCTTGATACTATTATCAATCAGAAGAAGATTAACGATGAGGTAAACGAAAATCAAAAAATTTACTGTGTTTATGTTGCTATTGGACAAAAAATTTCAACAGTAGCAAAAGTGGTAAATAAGCTGAAAGAAAGCGGAGCATTAGAGTATACAACTGTAGTTGTGGCTAGTGCATCTGACTGCGCGCCTATGCAATTTTTAGCACCTTATGCTGGTTGCACTATTGGGGAATTTTTCCGTGACAATGGAATGCATTGTTTGATTATATATGATGATTTATCTAAGCATGCTGTGGCATATAGGCAGATGTCTTTATTGCTCAGACGTCCTCCTGGTCGTGAAGCTTACCCTGGAGATATATTCTATGTACATTCTCGCTTGCTTGAAAGAGCTGCTAAAATGTCTGATAAAAAAGGGCAGGGGTCTTTAACTGCTTTGCCGATTGTCGAAACTCAAGCTGGTGATGTATCTGCATATGTGCCAACAAATGTTATTTCAATTACCGATGGGCAGATCTTTCTTGAGTCTGAATTATTTTATAAAGGATTTCGACCTGCAGTAAATATAGGTTTGTCAGTTTCACGGGTTGGTTCTGCTGCACAACTAAAGTCTGTGAAGAAAGTTGCTAGTTCTATAAAGCTAAGCTTAGCTCAGTATAGAGAATTAGAAGATTTTGCAAAATTTGGTTCTGATCTTGATGCTAGTGTTCAATTATCCTTGAATAAGGGTAAATATCTTGTCGAGTTATTAAAGCAAAAACAACATTTACCTATGTCAATAGAAGAGCAAGTAGTGCTGATGTATATTTTTTCTAACCTATATAATCAGTTAAGTAAAATACAAATAAGTTACATTAATAAATTTGAACATGATCTTATTAATTATTTTCATACTGTACACCCTGGGGTTTTAAAAAAGTTGTCAAATGACATGAGTGATGATACAAAAGGTGATATTTTTAACATTGTGAGTAATTTCGTTACTCAATTTAATTGCGTTTAGGTGGTGATTATGGCTTCATCCATTATTAATAAATTTCCTATGACGAGGGAAGGTTTTGAGAATATGCAAGCCGGACTTGAAAAATTAAAGGAAGAAAAACCTTCTGTGATACAGGCTATTTCTGATGCTCGTGATCAAGGTGATTTGTCTGAAAATGCAGAGTATCATACAGCACGGGAAAGGTTAGGTTTTATTGAAGGCCGTATAATGGAGATAGAAAGTAAGCTCTCACATGCGGAAGTAATAGAAGTAAAAAATTTGTCTGGTGATTCAGTAATGTTTGGTGCAACTGTGACATTAAGCATGTTAAGTGATAATAACGGTGAAGTGGAATATGTTTATAAGGTTGTAGGCGAATATGAAGCTGATGTTTCAAAGCAGTTAATATCTACTAGTTCACCACTTGGGAGTGCCTTAATCGGCAAAAAAGTCGGTGAGTATGTGGAAGTGACAGTGCCAAATGGAGAGAAATTGTATAAAATAGTTAAGATTGAATTTAAGTAAATTATTATGGTACAGGCCACTTATGCTTCAATGAGTCTACCCGGTATTTCTTCTGTGGAAGATGTATTAGAGGATGCTCGTTCCGGTAAATTATTCATTTTAGTTGATGATGAAAGTAGAGAGAATGAAGGTGATTTGGTTGTCTTAGCTGAAAAAGTAAAACCAGAACATATGGCTTTTATGGTTAGGTACGGTACAGGGGTTGTGTGCTTAGCAATGACTAAATTTCACATGAAGAGGTTGGGCCTTAATTTCATGGAAAAGAAAAATATTGGTGAAAATCATACCGCATTTACTACATCAATTGATGCACGTTATGGCATTACAACCGGTGTTTCAGCAGAGGATAGAACGAAAACTATACATGCTGCTATCAACAAGGATGGCACTCAGGATGACATCATAACTCCAGGTCATGTTTTTCCTGTAATTGCACATAAAGGTGGGGTGGCACAACGTGCTGGTCATACTGAAGCGAGTGTTGAAATGGCGAAGTTAGTAGGGTTTGATCATTCAGCAGTTATTTGTGAATTAGTGAATGATGATGGCTCTATGATGCGCTTACCTCAGTTACTTAAATTTGCTGAACAACATAAAATTAAGTTAACTACCATCGACAAACTTATCAGTTACGTTAAAAAATTAAACTAGCGTTTATAAATTTGTATAATTTAAGTGTTAAAATATAGAATTCCTATAAATTATACAAGCACAGAATTTCCATGTTTAGAATTGCTAAGTTTTTGACCTTATTGTTCTTTTTTGCATATTATAATAATGCTTACTCTATTAACATTATTAGAGATAGTGAAGTGGAAGCAATAGTGAAAGAGCTAGCGCAACCTTTATTTTTCGCTGCAAACATTGATAGTGACCGAATGAAAGTTTTTATAATTAATGATAATTCGATTAATGCTTTTGTAATTAACAACAACAGTATCTTCATTCATTTAGGACTTTTACAATACTCGGCTAAACCTTATGTCCTGCTTGGTATATTAGCACATGAGATTGCTCACATATCTGCTGGTCATATATTGCAAATGAGTAGTGCTATGGGTTATTTTCAATCGATAGCAATGATTAGTTATATGGTAGGATTAGTTTCTAGTATTATCATTAACCCTCAGGTTGCTGGTGCAATTTTGCTTAGTGGTGTAGCACTCAGTTCAGGGCTATTTTTTAACTATTCTCAAGAGCAAGAAAGTGTAGCAGATAGCTATGCTTTAAGGTACCTTGATGAATCTGGCTATGATAATTCAGGTATGAAAGAGATTTTTGATTATTTTAAAAGTATTGAGCATGAGAACACCGAGGAATATTTCCGCACTCACCCACTTAGTGAGAAACGCATATTTGCTGTACAAAATTATAAGGTCAAAAACAACGTAAAACCAATTTTTGCGGATAAGTTACTAAAGTTTGAGCGTGTGGTTGCAAAGTTAGACTCTTTCTTTGTTCCTATTCATGTGTTATCTAATAAATATGAAAATAATTCTGAGTATGTAAATGCTATAGTTTGCTATAGGCAAGGAAAGATAGAAGAGGCTATTGCTAAAGTTAATTCATTGATTCAAGAGTCACGCAATGACCCATACCTATATGAATTAAAAGCAGAAATGCTATACAAGGCCGGAAATTTAAGTGAAGCAATAAAAATGTATGAGGAATCGCTTAGGTATTTATCTGAGAAAAACAGTTATTTAGTGAAACTTGCATTATCTCATACTTTATTATTACACGGTGATGCAAAAAAGGCGATTTTTTACCTGGAGCAGATTTTGAATGTAGAACCAAATAACGCTTTTGTCTGGAAATATTTAAGCATTGCATATAAATGTGAAGCTGATACGGCAATGCATTATTTCGCCTTGACAAAAAAGGCTTGTATTGAAGGTGATTTAAAGCAATTTACAAAATATGCTGAGCTAGCTGTTAAAACTCTACCAAAAGATAGTCCTTATTTGTTGCAAGTTGAAGATATGAAGCGATTTAATGGATAACAAAAAAGCATTTCTGCACTTTTATGGGTTATTTTCCACACTTTTCCAACATAGCTTTTGCTTCATCACTTACGTTGGGCATAATTTTCGTTATGATAGTTTTAGCGCCAAAAAATACACCACAGAACATGCCTAGAGCAAAGAGGGCTGGCCACGGCATCCTGCCAAATATTGCAAGCAAAGCTGCACCAATTATTACTACCGTCATAAGTGGACCGCCTATTCCCCAAACGTAACCAATAATATTGCATATTACTTTAGTTGTGTCATCCATATCAGGATCAGTGGTAGCTGCATAACCTGAGAAAGAGAAAAGTAATACTACACAAAAAACACTAAAAAATCTTTTTATTATAGAGCTCATTTTCTTGCCTTTAAATAATAAGTTAACGCAAACGCAAACCTACACATATCTTTATTTTAAAGTAAAAATTATAATTTGTCTATACATAAGTGTTGCTACATAAATAACCCACCATTAATGTTAAGCACATGCCCTGTTATATATTTTGCTTCATCACTTGCTAAAAATAAGACCCCTGCTGCTATTTCTTCCCCTGTTCCCATTCTTTTCATTGGAATATTATCTAATATTTTTCCCTTTTGTCCTTCATTTAAAACTTCAGTCATTTTAGTATCTATAAACCCAGGAGCAATACAATTTACTGTTATATTACGACTTGCAACTTCTTTTGCTATAGATTTGCTCATAGCTATTATTCCAGCTTTAGACGCTGCATAATTTGCTTGCCCGGCGTTTCCTGTCAGCCCTATTATTGAGGAAATATTTATAATTCTTCCCCAATTATTCTTAATTAGTCTCTTACATGCTTCTCTACTCAGCTTAAATGTAGAGCTCAAGTTAATATCAATTACTTTTTGCCATGCTTCATCTGTCATTCTCAATAATAAACTGTCTCGCGTAATGCCCGCATTGCATATAAGCCCGTCAAAGCCTTCCATCAACTCACTTGCTCTATTTACTAGTTGATTTACTTCCTCAGCATTTGATAAGTCACAAGGGAGTATGTGCATATTTTTTTCATATTGTTTAGCAACTTCTTCGAGCACTTCTTTTTTTGTGCCAGAAATACATAAAGTTGCTCCGGCTTTGTGCATAATTTTTACAATTGCTTGCCCTATTCCGCCTGATGCGCCAGTGATCAGGAACTTTCTACCTTCCAATCTAAACATAATAACTTTATATTATCTTAATTCCTAACAGAATATCGACTGGTTGGCAATAGATTTCTTACATAATATAAGTAACTCAGATATTCACAAAATAAAGGAAAAGTTATAATAAAGTTAAACGTCAAAAAATTTTAAAAACATAGTTGATGCAGGAATTGTTACTAAATAGTTTATTCTGGTGCTCTGCAGTCTAAATGGAATGCCTAAATTATAGATTCTTTGTTTTTGTGTGTTATCTTGAGTTAACACAAATTCACAGTAGTATTATGATAAGTAAGTTAAAAAAGCTTAGCGCTGGATTTTCTTTGACAGGCCTGATTGGCCATAGTGATAATATAAATATGCAAGGAGCAAAAAATAAAAAGAAGAAGTACCCAAAATTTTTGGATAAGACGTTTGCATTGATTGATGCAGTGATAAATTTTATTTTAAAACGCGAAAGTAATAACGTAAATGAAGTTCTGAGAGTAACATGGGGACCACTATTTTTTGGTCTGGTAGTAATACTCATCTTTTTTGGGATAGGTGGTATTTGGTCGGCTATAGCTCCAATTGACGGTGCGGTGCATGCAAGTGGAGAAGTTATTGTATCTTCAAATAGGAAAATAGTTCAACACTTGGGCGGAGGAATAATAAGCAAAATTTTAGTCAAAGAGAGCCAAGCAGTTAAAAAAGATGAGCCTCTAGTTTTGTTGAGTGATATTAACGAGAAGGCGAATTTAAGTATTATCAAAGAGAAGCTCTTATCATTTTTAGCAACAGAAGCAAGGCTTATTGCAATCAGAGGAGATTTAGAAACGCTCGAGTTTCCTGATGAGGTTAAAAAATTATCTCACGATGAACTTGTAAATAAAGCGATAAAGAATCAAGTAAAGTTGTTCAACTCTCAGAGAAAGAGCATATTGGGAAAAACAGACATACTGCAACAACGTATAAAGCAGTTAAATGATGAATTAGCTGGGCTAAACTTTCAACTAAATGCAGCTCATAAGCAATATGACTTGATAACTGAGGAGTTGGAAACAAAAAGACAATTACTTGATAGTGGCCATATAAGCAAACCACACATTTTAGCTTTAGAAAAACAGTTTGCTGAAATTGAAGGCAGAGTTGGACATTACCGTTCTGCAATATCTCAAGTGCAGCAAAAAATTGGAGAGAATGAATTAGAAATTATAAACGTGAGAAATGATTCTCAAGAAAGAGCAAACGCTGAACTTAAGGAAGTTAGTACGTCTATTGCAGACTTGAAAGAGAGGCTGATGGTTGCTGAAGATTCATTAGCACGTACAATAATTAAATCCCCTCAAGATGGGATAGTCACAGATATAAGATACCATACTGAAGGTGGTGTTATACAATCTGGAGTTCCAATCATGAGCGTAGTGCCATCGGATGATGACCTAATAATAGATGCTAAAATTCAGACCAGAAACATAGAAGAGGTACTGTCAGCACAAAAGAAAGATAGCAACATAGTCTCTATTGATGGGCTAGAAGGGCTAAAGGTTAAAGTCCGGCTGAGTGCTTACAGTGCACGTCGTTTAAGTTTAATTAGTGGTATAGTAAGCCATATTTCTCCTGATGCTCTTGATGATCCAAGACTAGGGCGTTATTATTCAGTGCGCGTGGTGATACCAAAGTCAGAGCTTGCTCAATTTAAAAATGTATACCTATACCCTGGTATGCCAGCAGAAGTGTACATAGTTACTCAATCCCGTACTCTTTTATCATTCTTGTTTACACCTATAATTGCAACAGTCGATAGGTCTTTTATAGAAAGGTAGCTCTATTTGGCTTCTCTAAAGATTTCGTTTACAGAATCTAGTAACTCAGCTATGCAGAATGAAAAAAGTTTGTATGGTATACAAATATAGTGTGTTTTTTTATAATTATTTTCTATAATGCGTAAATCTTTGGTCCAAGCTGTAAATGCTAGCATAGGCATTAAAAGTTAATTAACAAACTGCAATGTATAATAAAATAAAGGAACTTGTAAGATTTTGATCTTGCAAATTATAAACTTGTCATAAAGTTTAATAGTGTCTGTTACTGCTTTTAGGTGTGAGGCTAGAGGGTTATTAGCAGTAACAGACACTATTAAACTTATTATAGAATTTACTTAAAGTAAATACTTAATTTAAAATATTATAATATTTTTCCTTACAATAGATTTATGTAAATGCTTTTTTCCTCAAATTAGTATTGTACTATTATACTTATTGAATGCTAAAAAATTATTAACCATCACTAATCTCTATTTGCATAGTAAGTTTATATATACTATTATACAGTATATCATTTAGTTTTATAGCAAACAAACAAAAGATATGGTGAAGTTATTTGCACTATTGATAATATTTTACTCAAATATATCTGTTGCCTCTGCTCCTACTTCCTGGCAATTTGGATTTCCTGCTCCTGCAACTGAAGTAATGGAGGCTGTAGTTAGGTCACATTCGTTTGTAATGGTTGTGATGGTTGCAATAATGCTTTTTGTGTGGGCGCTGCTTGCTTATGTAGTATTTCGCTTTCGTAAAAGCAAAGTGGCAAACGTAAGCCAAACTAACCACAATGTCCTTTTAGAAATTGTTTGGTTTGTTATACCAACGATTATTGTTGGTATATTAGCCTTTGAAAACGCTAAATTACTGAAGCTACAGGAAGAAATACCGAAAGCTGATATAACACTGAAAGTTATTGGCCATCAATGGTATTGGAGTTACCAATATCCAGAATATCAAGGTGTGTCATTTGATAGTTATATTAAGGGAAAAGAAGACTTTATCGAAGGAGATTTAAAGCTATTCTCTGTTGATAACAACATCGTTTTACCCATTAATACTAACGTTCGTTTACAAGTTACAGCAGGAGATGTGATACACAGCTGGGGAGTACCGGCTTTCGGTGTGAAAATTGATGCGATACCAGGTAGGCTGAATGAGGCGTGGTTTAATATCAAAAAGTCTGGTGTTTATTACGGGCAGTGCTATGAATTGTGTGGTCAAGGCCATGGATTTATGCCAATTGTTGTTGAAGCAGTAAGCAAAGAAGATTTTAATAAGTGGATTGAAAATAGAAAATTAGTGAGTTAAATTTGGAGTATAGATATGAGTGACGTACCAAAGGGCATAAAGCGTTGGTTGTTTTCCACTAATCATAAAGACATAGGGACACTGTACATTATTTTTTCCATATTAGCTGGAATTATTGGTGGATTATTATCGGTGATTATTCGCACTCAGCTAATGCACATTAATATACTTAACAATAATTATCAATTATATAACGTAATGGTTACAGGGCATGCGTTGATAATGGTGTTTTTTATGATAATGCCAGCCCTCATGGGAGGATTTGGTAACTGGTTTGTACCTCTCATGATTGGCGCACCAGATATGGCATTTCCTCGTATGAATAATTTAAGTTTTTGGTTATTAGTGTCATCTTTTATTTTGCTCATTCTCTCAGTGTTTATTGGTGAAGGTCCAGGTACAGGTTGGACTTTATATCCACCTTTATCACAGGTAATGTCCCATCCAAGTGAAGGAGTTGACATTGCTATACTTGCACTTCATGTTGCTGGTATGTCGTCAATTGTTGGGGCGATCAACTTTATAGTTACTATATTTAACATGCGCACAAAAGGAATGTCATTAACTAAGATGCCACTGTTTGTTTGGTCTGTCTTGCTAACAGCATTTATGTTGATTGTTGCCTTACCAGTGCTTGCCGGTGCTATAACTATGCTTCTTACTGATCGCAATGTTGGTACTTCCTTTTTTGATCCTGCCGGTGGCGGAGATCCTGTGTTATTTCAACATCTATTTTGGTTTTTTGGTCATCCAGAAGTTTACGTAATTATTTTTCCTGCATTTGGCATCATAAGTCAGGTTGTATCAACTTTTTCTCACAGACCTGTATTTGGTTACATAGGGATGGTTTATGCTATGATAGGTATAGCAGTATTTGGCTTTATGGTGTGGGCTCATCATATGTTCACTGTTGGGCTTAGTGCTGACGCTGCTGCATTTTTTAGCACTACCACAATTTTTATCGGTGTTATAACTGGTGTAAAAGTCTTTAGCTGGATTGCAACTATGTGGGGTGGAGCAATTGAGTTTAAGACCCCTATGCTATTTGCACTAGGTTTTATTTTCATGTTTGTTGGCGGTGGCATAACGGGAATAATTCTTTCTCATGGTGGAATAGATAAGCTTCTGCATGATACCTACTATGTTGTTGCTCACTTCCATTATGTCATGTCACTTGCTGCATTATTTGGAGCTTTTGCTGGCTTTTATTATTGGATTGGTAAAATGTCGGGTAAACAATATAATGAGCGCTTAGGTCAAATCCACTTTTGGCTTACTTTTATTAGTACCAATATCACTTTTTTACCTCAACATTTCTTAGGATTAGCTGGCATGCCAAGGCGTATACCTGATTATCCTGATGCGTTTATTCCTTGGAATTATATATCCTCAATTGGCTCATATATGTCCTTTGTTTCAGTTATGTTTTTTGTGTTTATAGTTATACATCTCTTTAAATGGGGCAAAAAAGCTGGAGATAATCCTTGGGAAGGTGACACCTTGGAATGGACAGTATCTTCACCACCGCCTTTTCATACTTTCGAAAAGCCACCAGTGGTAAAATAGAATGTACACAAGTGTTTTGCTAAATGTTGAATCAACAATACTGGATTTTTGGCGTTTGCTGAAGCCAAGGATAATGTATCTTGTGGTATTTACTGCAGTTGCTGGTATGGTTACTGCACCAGGTAGTATGCACCCTTTTCTAGCACTAATATCTCTTATATGTGTTGCTCTTGGCTCAGGATCTGCAGGTGCTATAAATATGTGGTATGACAGAGACATAGATCTGCTCATGGAAAGGACAAAAAACCGCCCTATACCCTCAGGAAGAATTCTTGCAGAAAGTGCGCTTGAATTTGGTATAACTCTTGGAATATTGTCAGTATTTATCATGGCAATAGCAGTAAACTATATTTCTGCTGCTTTGCTTGCAGTTAGCATATTATTTTACGTTTTCGTATATACAATTTGGCTAAAAAGGCGTACTCCACAGAATATCGTTATCGGTGGTGCAGCAGGTGCTTTTCCTCCAATGATTGGCTGGGCAGCTGTGACTAATTCTGTCAGTTGGGAAAGTTTCATTTTATTTTTAGTAATTTTTATGTGGACTCCACCACACTTTTGGGCCCTATCTTTAAATAAGTCTGAAGACTATGCAAGAGCATCGATTCCTATGTTCAATATTGTTTATGGTCCGGAAAAAACAAGAAAATATATATTAATTTATAGTGTGTTGCTGGTATTAACCAGCTTGCTTCCAGCTCTATTTTTGAAAAAGGCTTTACTTTATCTAAGCATGGCAATTTTTGCAGGTTGCATCTTTATTTGGTACGCTATATCAATTCTCAGATTCAAGAACCACAACTCACAGAAACAAATGTTTTCTTATTCAATTTCTTATCTATTTTCCCTATTCGCCAGTATTATTTTTTGTTCTATTGATTTATTTTAGTTATGAAAGAACGGCAGAAGCATAAAAACTATTTTTTACTTTTCCTTTTGGTAATGCTCGTTGTCACACTTTTTTTTGTTTCTATAATAAAATTTAAAGGTGCAGCTTAAACTACCTTTAGAAATTGTGCTTTCATAAAAGCAACTATATACTTTGTTAACCGATATAAACAAAGATGAGTAAGAAAGAAGTGACAATATACACGGATGGGGCGTGTTCTGGTAATCCTGGAGCGGGAGGATGGGCAGCTATCATATCATTTCAAGATTATAGAAAAGACATTTATGGTAGAGAAGAAAATACCACAAACAATAAAATGGAGTTAACAGCGGTGATCAATGGGCTAAAAGTATTGAAATTTTCTTGTAATATTAATTTATATACGGATAGTCTTTATATTAAGCATGGCATAACAGAGTGGATAAATAAGTGGAAAATGAATGGCTGGAAAACAAGTAATAAAAAATCAGTAAAAAATATGGAATTGTGGAAAGAGCTAGACAACGTTGCTTCACAACACGAAATTGATTGGAAGTGGGTTAAAGCACACAGTGGCAATAAATATAATGAGGAGGCTGATATTTTAGCAAGAAAAGCAATAATCGATGCTTAAAAAAATTACTATATTATTTTCCGTAGCTTTATTGTTCATATTGTGCTTCTTTATTTTTTTAAAGCCTTTAGAAATCAATATTAATTATATTAATTTTTATGTTAAACATAAAATATCAAAAATATTTGTTGGCTCAAGCGTTAATATGGAGAATACCTCAGTTGTTTGGCAGAAAGATGGCAAAGATCCGTATTTAGTCATTACAGATTTGGCAATAGCAAACCCTAATTTTACTATAAAAGTTCCTGAGCTTTTCGTACATTTTAAGTTAAGTTCCTTATTTAAAGCTAGCACAAATCTCTCTCAGGTTTCAGCTGATAATGTGCATGTATGTATCAAGAGAGAAGAAACTAATGTTAATCCGCAAAACTCATTAGACCTTTTGGATAATCATTATTTAAATAGTAACCGCCTTCCTTCGGTGTCATTCCAGCGCGTGACGCTGGAATCTAGAAAAAAAGAAACAAGTAGTCAAGCTACTTGGATGACAAGGACGAGTGCTGGAATGACAAGGACGAGTGCTGGAATGACAGGGAAGAATTTCAAGATGACAGAAAGCAGTGCAAAAAATCTATTAAAAACAATAAGGGAATTTTTTTTTGACTTAAATGCGGATTCAAAAATTGAATTTACTAACATCGCTATTGATAAAAGCACAGAAGATGAATTTTTTATTGATAAATTATATATAGGGAAGGGGGAAGATTTTAATGTTTTAGATATTCATGTGAATACAAAAGATGGAAAGGGATTTTTGGATGATTTATCAATTACAATAAAAAATCGCAACAATTTGCTAAATGTATACGGGACATTTTATAATCTAAAATTGGGACTATTGAGCGAGTTTTCTACATTAGTTAAAAGCTACAATTTGGACAAAAATATAGGATTCAAAGGAAGCTTCTCAGTGAAAATTAATAAAAAGGATGAAATTGTAGATGGAAATATATACGTATTGAATACAGAAAATTATTTGAACAAAAATTTGGCCTTAACTAATGTAAATATAAATTTAACATATAGTGATGGAATTATTAGTGTAAAAAACTTCCATTTTAAGTTAAATGACACGTATCTCTCTTTAATAGGCAAGATGAACTTTAGTACAAGTCATGCTTTGCTTAGAATTAATATTAGCAAGTTTGCTGCAAAGGATTTATGTACTTATGTACCAGATGGTGTAGTGAATAGTAAATTTAGAAGCTGGTATTGTGATAATATTAATGGGGATGTTTTAAATACCATTGTAAGTTTCAATGGCAAAATTAACAATTTGGTTGATGACGATCTGTCAGACATTGTAATTGTTGCTGATATAGAAAATGGTAGCGTAAAATTTGATGAAGATTTTGAGCAAGTAAAGGAATTAAAGGGTGATTTGATCATCAAGAATAACGATCTCAAAATTACTGCAAATAGCGCTAAGTTTCAGAATTTCACTATTAATGGTGGTGATATTGAAATGAAATCTCTCAATAAGGAAAATTCAGTTCTAACCATTAATGGCCAAGCTGTAAGTGATGCGTATGGTTTATATGAGCCTATAAGATTTAAGCTGGATGATGTGGTGAAGGTTGAAAGGGATAAAGTAAGTGGAATGGCAAAATCTGTATTTAATTTTCGCATTTTTAATCTAAATGATGATGACAAAAAAGTAGACTTCTCAGCAAATTTTCATTTTGAAATTGATAATTTGGCCGTCTATAATGCAAGTCTTGGTAAATATGACATTAAGCTTAGTTTTGGCAGTGACTTTATAGATTTAAATGGTAGTGGTATGGTGAATAACACACAGCTATTATTTGACCTGAAAAGTAGCAATAGGAATGAAAGTTTTGCCTGGAATTTGACCGGAGATTTACCCGCTCAAATACTTGATTTTGATGAAAATATAGGTGGCTATGTCAATACAAATATAGAATCGGTGATAAATCAAGATAAGACGGGACATGTTAATGGTAATATGGATTTATCAGAGCTTGAATCACGTTCAAGTTATTTTGGGTGGAAAAATCGTTTTGAAGATCACAATAAAGTTTTGTTCTCTGTAAAATTAAAAGGTGCCGATGAATTGTTAGTAGACAAATTAGATGTTATAGGAAATGACCTAGATATAAAATTCAGCGGAAGAGTAGGAAATGGAAATTTATATTTAAATTCTAGTAGTTTTAAATTGCCTGATAATGATTTTAGTATAGAAATTGAATCAGGTAAGGAAAAAAATGCCATAACTATTTATGGTGAGAAAATCAATTTGAGTGATATTTTAGGCTTGCTTGGCAAAAACAATAATGGATTAAACAAAGATATAGAAATTAGTATGAATGTTGACAATGTAATTATGAAAGAAGGCGTCGTTATCAAAAATGCTAAGCTGAATGTAACCTGTACTAAAGGTAATTGCAATGGAAGTCAATTTACAGGACAGTTTCTAGAAGATAGCAGCAACATACTAGCGGAATACAGTGGAATAGGGCTCGAAATATATGCGGATAATGCAGGTATACTTTCGCGTTCCTTAGGCATTAGTAAATCAGTCAAAAATGGTAAACTTTCTCTTTATCTATCTCCTCAAAGAGAAAATGAAGAACATTATGGCATGTTATCTATTAGTAATTTTTATATCAAAGATGCTCCACTACTCACTACTTTATTATCGATGTCTTCGCTTCCTGGTATTGTAAATGCTATAAAGGATGAAGGTGTATACTTTTATAAATGTAATGTACCTTTCTCATACAAAGATGGCTCTGTCGAAATTGAAGAATCTTGGCTTGAAGGGGCGGAATTAGGCATTAGCACTAGCGGTAAGCTCGACATTAGAAATTATAAATTCCAAGTTGAAGGACAGGTAATACCAGCATATTCAATTAATAAATCTTTGTTAAAAATTCCTATAATTGGGAAACTTCTTACTGGCGGGAAAAGTAGGGGAATCGTTTCAATAGACTATAAAGCAAGTGGTGATGACAAAAACAATAACGTATCTGTTGATCTTATCTCTTCGCTAACTCCAAACCTATTAAAGAGGTTATTGGGAGTGTTTGATCGCATTATGACAAAAACTAACGAAGCTGTCATCGGTGGCTTAAAAGGTGGTGTGAAAAAGAAATTTGGTTCGACATGACCAAAAGGGAAGTTGTTTAACAAAATTATGGACAAAAATGCAAGAATTTCCGAATGATCCACCTGGTTTTTTATCTAATTATTTAAGCAATACCACTCTCTTTCTGGAAACTTGATTATGATAAAGTAAAAGTTATTTCTTTACAAAATTATAGACAAAAAATGCAAGAATTTCCGAATGATCCACCTAGTTTTTTATCTAGTTGTTTAAGTTCCCTTTATCGCCTCCCATATCTGCAAAGTTATAAATACAACTAGAAGGGTAGGGGATAAAAGTTCGTTATTTCACTATATTAGGTCATCATGTTGGTGATAATCTGAGTAATTGCCTACGTAATTTTCGTCAGCATCGTGATTAACATCAGGTTTAAGCAAAGAAAGATTATCATCGGATTGTTCTTCTGATAAGTTAAGCAAAGAAAGATTGTTATCAGATTGTTCTTCCTCTTTAGACCCAAATAACCATGAAAAGAATGATGAGATAGAATCAATAACGGATTTAATTGCTGGAAAAATATTGGATAAGAAATGGGAGTGTTAAATAAACTGTGTCAAACCGAAAAAAAAGTAATAAATTGATATAAAAAAATGGAGGTTTGACAATGAGTCAGAAAGTAGTAAACAGAACTACCGGTTTGGTAGATTATAAAGAATTAGAAACAAATATCCTGTCGTCTATACGAGAAGGAAGACCGTTGACAGGAAGAGATGGAGCATTAACACCGTTTATAAAAAAGTTGCTGGAGGTAAGCCTGGAAGGTGAAATAGAAAACCACTTGTCGGCTGAAAGCGAAGAGAATAATCGAAGAAATGGGAGGAATGCAAAGACTTTACGTACAAGCGCAGGGTCATTTGAGCTTTTGACGCCAAGAGATAGGGAAGGAAGTTTCGAACCACAAATAGTCAAAAAAAGGCAAACAAACTTACATCCAGAGCTTGAAACGAAGATTTTGAGCACATTTGCCAGTGGTATGGGCTATAGAGATATAGTGTCACATGTTGAGGAAATTTATGATCACAAAATATCGGTGGCAGAGATATCAAGTATTACTGACAAATTGCTACCAGTAATCAACGAATGGCGTAGTCGCCCGCTGCAGTCTGTATATCCG
>CABFOV010007011.1:19115-31007 GCA_902141375.1 Timema poppense | reverse complement strand
ACCAGACCAAATTATGTATCCCTACGCCAAACTATATGATCTGCAAAAACATGTGTTTAGCAGCTGTCACTTCTGACAGTCATAATTTAGGTAATTACCTAAATGTTGACTGTCAGAAGTCAGCTGTGAGCTGTCAGTCAGCACCAAAGAAGCCACGGGGCTACTGTATGTGGCCAGCGTTTCTCTTTCGTTAATTTAAGTATTAGAAGAATATATGTTATAGAACACAATAATGTGACCTACACACAATAAAACTAATTATGGTTGCGTGACAAAAATAAACATTAGAATGAATTAAGGTAAAATACTAAGTTAACCATATGGGGAGGGCTCTTCCGAAGAAACAGATGAAATGCTACATTTGGGGCATCGCGCAGTTTGGAGCAAAAACTTGGACGCTTAGAAAGAAGGAAAATAAATACTTGAAGCTCTTTGAAATGTAGAGTTAGAGAACATATGAGGAAATATGGTGGACAGACAGGGTGACAAATGAAGAAGTCTTAAGAAGAGTGGGCAGGAAGAGAAACAATTTTGGATGCGATTCTTTGGTGCAAAGCAAACTGGATCGGACACATACTTAGGAGGAACTGTCTTCTGCACGAAGTAGTAGAAGGAAAGGTCGAGGGAAAGAGGATCTTGGGAAGAAGGAGAATACAAATACTAGATGACTTGAAGACGAAAAGAAAATTCTGGGAGGTGAAGGAGGACAGGTCGTACTAGCGGTCTAAGTTAACTGGCTTAAAGAATTGATCTGTCGTAAGACAGAACACATAATAATAATGTAACAATGTTTAGACATACATATCTTTTTTACTTTTTGTTTTTAAGGTGTCCAGATGTTTATCTCGTAGCATATGCAAGATACTAAAATCTATTTTCGAACGTAGTTTGTGTGGTTTCAGGGAGAAAGAAAACATCATCATTCAATTATTTATTCTGTGCTTTTATGCTGGCGTCCGGGGTTCGATCCTTGGTCCCGGCAAAGATTTATCTGATTACCAAACCCTTCCTTCACCTATGACAAGGCATCTTGTGAATGTGGGTAATTCCAGGCCTCCACCGTGGTTCGGATCCCACGTTAAACTGTAGGTCATTCATTTCATCTCACATGAACCCTACCATTGCACATTTAGCGTAAGTGCGTATAACCCGAACGGGTAGTAAGACGCGGTGCTAATAATAATAATAATAATAATAATAATAATATTTATTTTGTGCACATTTTCAAGGTTATTTCACGTTATGCTTTGTTCTTTTAAAAATAAACCTGTAATATTCTTAGCGGCATTTTATTATACCTAGAAAAAATATTTAATTTCAGGCTTTATTAACTAACATAATTATTATTTTTATTTTCTCCTGCATTGATGGAGAAGTGGACTAAGCCTCAATCCTGGTTAGTTTAGTCTAGTCTAGTCTAGTTTGGTGGTGACGAGAGGGCCGGGCTTCTAACCCCTGTTAAATATTTGGGGATCTTCCCCTAAATAATTTCACATTCTCCCTCCAGTAGAAATTGTTTAAAAATTCCCTGTCATTTAGTAAAATTAAGTGCGGACAACTGGAATGGGTGATTTATTTTAACACGTCTTACTACCTTCTCAGAATATCCACAATTAACTAAACTTATAGAGTAACAATAAGTAAGTTATAACTTAAATAAAATGTACCATAAATTGAGAGAGTAGTGTGTGGGAAATTATTTTGGAAAATTCATTCTCAGTACAGATGGTTGGAGTTTGTACTCCTCTAAAATAAAATAATTTCTTTAGATTTATCTCCCTCTCATGGACGTAGGACGAATTTAACTGATTTTTTTTACGGGAAACGTTGCGTAGAAGCATGAAGGGAGGAGGTGGGGTTCAAAATTGCATATTTTATTTGTTATTTTAATAAGACTTACTATTAAATATGAAAAATAAGATTTTTATATTATAATTGTTTATATGATTGGCACAGATATTGCAAATCGTAAAAAAAGTAAGACATTACAAACGGGTATAAAATTATTATTTGTATTTTTCTTTATTAAGTGGCTCAAACATTAAGTAACTTAACAACTTATGTTCTGAAATTCTTGTGAAAGAACATCTTCCATACGCAGCCTTAAATAAGAATATTAACTTGTCTTGATTTAATAATCGAATATCGCCTTACGACGTTAAGAGTTTCCACAGTGCACTCAGAGAGGTACAAGCCGGGTCAAACTATTATTTCCAGAGTGATTCTTACATACGACTTTAACTGTGTCAACTCTCTACCTTACACTCTCGACGGAGGGCACATAACATAATTATTAACGTTATATAGAGCATTAGTTCTTAACCTGTTATAAATCACGGCCCCTAAAATCCTAAAATATTTTTGCAGCCTCTTAGTTTTTACTAGAATATTAAACATTAAGATTTATTCTAAATAGATGGCTTTATTTACTAATTATAATACAAATAACTTACCTAAATGCAATTATCGGGACCTCTGCAGTTGAACACTTTCCACTAATTTGTGTATTCTTGTTTTGAATGTATTACTCAATGATATTCACCTGAATAAGTCGATTTGTAGTCGATTTCACTGCTTTTCTTGATTATTTACCATTGTGAAAAGTCCATTTTCACATAAATAAGTAGAAACAAAGGGCAGGAAATTTTGAATGTCGATGGCAAACAGATGGAGATTATTTGTATTATCAATCATTTCTACTATCCATGCTTTCCCTCCTATACCCCGGAAAATTGACAGTCTACTGTACTTAAATGTTTACGGTCATCTAATTCTTAGGTGACCTGGCGGTCTAGGGGTAAGGTGTCAGACTTCTATGCTGGCGGCCGGGGTTCAATCCTCGGTCCCGGCAAAGATTTATTTGATTACCAAACCCTTCCTTCACCTCTGACAAGACATCTTGTGAATGTGGGGAATGCCAGGCCTCCACCGTGGTTCGGATTCCACGTTAAACTGTAGGTCCTCCATTTTCATCTCACAATCACCCTACCATTACACATTAGCGTAAGTGCGTATAACCCGAACGGGTAGTAAGACGCGGTGCTAATAATAATAATAATAATAATAATCTAATTCTTTCCTCCAAAACATAAATTTAATATAATTTACTTCAGTAATAAGCAAATAACTTTTTTAGTTATTTATTCAAGGCCACCCCCAAAAAACCTTTTGTAGCCCCCCGGTTAAAAATCACTGATGCAGAGTACTGAGCATTTTTTGAATGGAGAGAGTGAGATTTGTTATTCACAAAACTACTCATTCTCTAGTAGAAAAACACACTTGGAAGCCATCTTGTTTCTTCCCAGGATGTTTTAACTCTTAGTAACTTATTAGTTTGCTCCCTACCTTTCATAAACGAATAAAACTTAAGGAATTTGTTAGAGCTATTTTTGTAAAAAATAAATAATTTTGATTTATATCTTACATTTATTTGTATTAATCTAGGTGTCCATTATAAAAGATACACTTTTAAACACAAAATACGAAAATATTGGTTTAAAGGTTAACACACATGGTTTGCATTTATTAAAAATATCAATTTAAATTTCAACATACGTCTCTCAAGTAAATTATTCTGACCATTTTGTAATGAATTTAGTTCAAAAAGTAAGTTAGTATAAATTACTATTTTATTTGAATATTGTTTCAATAATAATTATTCCAAATTAAAATTGATGTATTAAGCAACACAATTGTGATTAAGTGTAAAATTTGCATCGATTTTATAAACTAATCAACTTAATACCGCTTGCTTGACATCGTGTCAAATTGAGGTAAACTTTAAACCAGTTAATTCGTTTGAAAAGCAATCGTACTTTTTACAAGCTGTTGAGTATAACATATTTTGAAACTTTAGCGTGAATTTGAATTAGTTACTTACTCAACTTTTAGTCTATTTTGTAGACTTTATTGAATCATTCGCTTATCTACTTCAGTGTTTAGCTCCAGAGAGCAAAGTGGAAACACTTCTTTGAGGCCCTGAGGTGATTCATACGAATAGATGTGATTAAGGATTCTATCAGACAACAAAGGAAAAGGTGATCAATACAAAATGAAATCAAATAAGCTTGGGGTAACCGAAATATATTCACAAAACTGTTTATGCATCAAAAAGTCTAAACATAGTGGTACTAGCCCAACCGTTATGAAATGAAAGTCAGAAATTATTGAACTTATATGCTCAACAATTGGATATATTAGTCTAGGTTAATATATTTAAAGTGTAAATAAACATTAATTGATTTAACCAACATTTGATCCCGGTTTAGTGGCCGAATATTCTAAAACGTCATTCTTGCGTTAGATGGCCTTGGGTTAGAATCCCGGTGGAGTCTGCTGAGGGTGGTTTTTCCTAAATTATTTCTCACTCTCCTTTCACGAAAATGCGGGAAGATTACCTCAAAAATGCTTCCTTCCTCATCCCTAGCCTAACATAGTAATTATAATAGTAGTTGATTAACGCGCTAGTTTTATGTAGATCCAGACTGCTGAGGACCGGGAGATCGAGTTTCGAATCTCGGTCGGGTTAACTGGGAGTGATTTTTCCTAAATTATTTTCCACTCCCCCTCCACGTAAATGCGGGTTCATTTCCTATAAATTCAACCCCTTTAAATTCCCAGCACATTAGCGTAGTTAGTACTTATGATTATAGCCTGAAAGGGTAGTAAAACGCAGTGATAAAAACATTTATGGATATAGATAAAGCAAATAAGCTTCGTTCTTGCTTCACTATGTTTATATTTTATTGTTTAGCTTACCTTGCTTGATTGAACTATGGCGTACCTAATATGAAAGACCCAAATTGTATTCCATCAAGGTAAGACCTAAGATTTCACTGTAGGTGTAGTACACTTCTCAATTTGATAAGGTACAGTACAATTCTCAGATTTAAGGATGTTTAATTTCTTACATTAGGTTCATCTCACCCCTAGTGACTTTATTTTATTTATTTAGATAATACTCTTTTTCTATTTGAAATACAGATATGAACATGCATTTATGATATAATAAATTTTATTACATTTTATAAAATAATATACATTAAATAATTTAATTTCATACATCTAAACAAAAAAAATAAATATTTTATTTACATTTAAAAATTACACCTAGACACCGGCTTAGCCAAAGGTCCCAGGCTCTATTCTAATGTCCATATGTCATTTATCAAGTTAAATAATATTACATTTATATGCGTTTATAAACGTAATCATATAACAGTTTGGTTATTTAATTTAAAAAATATATTTTAAAAAGAAAAGTTCCATGGCAACAGAACGGCCCGATATAAATACATACATACACCATTATATGGGACTATCTGATTAAATATAGTATTACCTGCAAAGCCTACATCACAGGACTAGCTAAATTAAAATTGGATAAGGGTCTATCAGATTAATATTAAGTACCTTTATCTAATCTACCACTAGTAAAGAGTTCACGTAAATTATAAGTGGGGTAATTATTGATACAATAATTATAAATTCCAGATTCGAGTCTTTTAGATAGTTGCTATTTTTAAGATCAGTAATTTTTAAGATGCTATTTTATTTTATTATTAAATATCATTCCGATTTTTTTTGTTTCACGCCCTTTTTTAACTTTAAAAACAAGCATTGATTTTTTTATTGACTATGGGCGACCTGGCGGTCTAAGAGTAAGGTGTCGGACTTCTGTTCTGAGGGTCCGGGGTTCAATCCTTGGTCCCGGCACATATTTATCTGATTACCAAACCCTTCCTTTCACCTCTGACAAGACATCTTGTGAATGTGGGGAATGCCAGGCCTCCACCGTGGTTCGGATTCCACGTTAAACTGTAGGGCCCCCATTTCATCTCGCAATCACCCTACCAATACACATTAGCGCAAGTGCGTATAACCCGAACGGGTAGTAAGACGCGGTGCTAATAATAATAATAATAATATTAATTATGTATGTTAATAATGAAAGGTTGTTTAAGTGGTGACATTAAAATGTGAAATATACTTTTCTATTCCAATTGAGTATCCTAAAATCATATCTGTAAAATTAGTTTTCATTATGTGAGTTATGTATTTTTAATTAAATTGCTTTAATACAAAGAAGTGAAAACCCATAAATATGTGATGCTTTCACAAGTGATAAATTTATTTTGTTAATTTTTTGTAGTGAAACTCTAATCAATTAAATCTAAAATGTTGTAGACTAGTCATCCGGTACTTTGCAGAGTAATAGTATTTTGTTTTATTACAACCATTCACTTTTAATAAATTAAGGAATAATTTGTTTAGGATAAGGTGGTTTTCCATAAAAAGTTTATTTCTGTCCTATATATATATTTATGGAGTTATATTTTTACAGATTGAAAGTTATTTTGATGATACATGAAATATAAATGTTAAATATTAATTTTACCGTGGTGGGTTTTACAGTAAATTTATTCGGGGAAGAAAATATAAAACGACATTAAATTTTATGAATTTGTGCTAGAGCCCAATGTGTAATTGATAAATGTTCAGGCAAATTGCGGTTTGGTTTCACTGGTTATCCCGTATCACTAGTCATAGATGTTCATACAAAATCAATATTTTATTATTTACATTTTGAATTTATTCTAATTTTTTTAGGCGGGCTTATTAAACTAACCACAGTATAGCTTTAAATTGAATATCGTATTTTGGCCCTAAAAAAAACTTTCATCGCAACACTCTCCTATTGTAAACTGTGATGAAAACATTGGATAAAAATCTGCTATTATTATTTAAAAAAATATACTCTAATTTATCATTAAAAATATTCTTAGATACTCATTTTGGACTAAATCTTAGAATTAAAATAAAAATGAAATTTTTCTAACATGACTTTTAAGATTTAGTCCAAAATGAGTATCTAAAAATGTTTTTAATGATAAATTAAAGTATACTTTTTTTAATGACAATAATTTAAGATTAACTGTCTACTAATAATTGGATGGTTTTAAATGGTCTAACAATTTTAAACATTTTAAAATAACTAACGATCTGGTTTAAATTTTGTGTTAACAATCTATTTTAAATTATAAATAGCACTGTTTGTTAAATTTTATAACATAATTTAATTCAAGTGGGTCTTAGTGATGAAAGAATTAAAAAAATTGTAGTTTTTTCTAAAATGACATTTTTCATCAATAAAACACACTTAAATTAAATTATTTTTTAAAAACTAACAAACAATGCTATTTATAATTTAAAATAGTCTGTCAACACAAAATTTAAACCAGATCGTTAGTTATTTTAAAATGTTTACAATTTTTCAAAAAACCAATCATCAGTAAATTAATTTGATATAAATGTATTTAGGAAAAATAAGTTTATAAAATGACCTATAATTTAAAAAATTATACAGATACCTATTTTGAACCAAATAAATACAGCAATAAATAATCAAAATATTTTAGTTTTAAAATAAATCAGTCATCAATTATCTACTCTAAACAAATTTTTCCCCGAAAAAAGTATATAGTTTTATTTTTCATTTCAAACACTCCCCAAAATTTTAAACAAAATCATTAAAGGTATTTTCAAAATATATATATAATTTAAGTCACTCATCACTAAATTGCCATTTGACGATATTTTTTTTACCTCTAATCAAAGTATACAGTGTTATTTGTCAGGTTCAAAAAATTAATTTCAAACATAACCATTAAAGTTACTTTAGAAAAATTTGGAATTAAAATAAACCTTCGAGATTCTTTTATATTTTGACCCTAACCCACAAATTTAGGGTAGTTTATTGATGAATGATATTTTTAATTATTTTTTTTCGACAATGACTTCAATGCTCTTGTTTAAAATGGATATCTAGGGAGTGTTTGGCTTACAAAAATTAGTAGCTATGTATACTTAGTTTTTGACTAAAAATTTGTTAAAGGGTAGTTTAATGATGAGTGGCTTGAACATGAAAAAATTTGGAAAATTGCACCAGCAATTTTGTTTAAGATATGCATCTTGGGAGTGTTTGAAATGACAATTAAAATTGTATACTTGCTCTTTTTGAGGGGAAATTCATTTGAGGGTAGTTTACTGATGACTTATTTAAAATATCTAATATTAAAAAAATGGCTCTAGTGATTTGGTTCAAAATGAGTGTTTGTTAAATTTTTACATTATAAATTTATACTTAAAAAAATTATATTGGTTTATGATAAATGGTTTTTGAGAAATTTGATTTTTTTTAAAAAAAGCTTGATTTTGTTCAAGATTGGTATTGGGGTACTATATTACACGATAAAAAATAATATATAAATATATATTAAATAAACCAAAAATTAAGGATAGTTTACTTAAAACAAACTATTAAATATTTTAAATTTTTTGAAATTGGCCTTGAAGATTTAGTTTAAAAAGGGTATCTCGGGGTATAGTATTTCATTAAAACTATGAATTTGATTTTTACAAATTAAAAATTATCTTAGGATTATTTACACAAATTATGGACTATTTTTGAAAATTGTTTAAAATTTGTCAAAAATATTTGAGCAATTTGTTGTAAAATTTAGTAAAGAATATTTTGTTTCGCACAATATTTCTTGCCACCCGTTCGGGTTATACGGCTTTATTTTTATTAATAAGATGACATGTTTGTTCTTATGAGGAACATTTTTACTGAAAATTATTTTCGAAAATTTTCTTCGGAGCCATAATGCAGTGTATTAGACAGTTTGTGCGACTGTGTAGTGCAATTTATTTTGTAATTAATATTCTGATGAATTACTAGACTAACGGATTAATCTTATGGGTCAAGACAGGGAAAGTAACTTTTAGATTAAGTGAACCAACACCAACTAGAAGAGAGGATGGGAAAACAACAGTTATTGCATACAGAAAATGGCCCCCATTGGCCTGGCCCGGGATTCTGAGCCCCAACCCCTGCCAATAAACGGTGATCAGTTTCAATGAAAGTCTAATTTCTTAGGCCGTGTGGCCACCACCGATTTTTGTTGTTGTTATCACATATTCAGTGGTTGAGGTAAACTGGGTTAATGTTTGTGTTTCTGAGTCAAGATTAATCACACAATAATATCTGTTAGAAATATATATGTTTATAAAATCAGCCAACGCCTTTACTGTATATAATAGTCTATAAAAAACCCACCAAACAACTGCCAAAACATTTCAAAATCAAGAGCACATAGATAGTTAAATTTAAATTAACTTATTTAGATATCAAAATATATCTTAGTACCCCAAAAATCCCAAGAACTATCTATTATTTGTGAATATGAGTCAGATAAATTTAGTATTTAATATATTTTATTGATTGGGATTAAATTTCTAGAAATAAGTACCAATGTAATTAATACAGGACATCCGAAATAAATAAATATTACTATGAAATATAATCAGTTAAGCAAAAAGGGGGAGTTATTTTTTATAAGTTTTTTTACAGTATTTTCTGAACATCAGAGTGGTCTTTGTAACTACTTGCAAGTCTATAATTTTCCTACTGCACCAAAAATGGTTTTTTTCTACACAGTTGGTAGTTTAAATCCCCCCACTCCCAGTCCCAACCCAATTATCTGACCCTTGTTTTGAAATTTCAAAATTTCAAACGCTTCTGGTTATTTGGTCCTGTTCCTATACCATTAGGTAAATATTTTATACTATAAATGAAATGTTTTATATTATATTAGTTTTGAAATGTTCAGAGATGACACCCACCTTCCCATTTTTCGATCTTTCATTTTGAGATTTAGTTTGTTTTCACAATGTTTGAGATTTGGCTACAGACTGACAAATTTAAATCACTAACCACAATGAGAAGTCATTTTTAATATATATTTTGGAAATCCTCTCTACATATTTCCAAAACCCTGAGTGATAAAATGTAAATAATTACTAACTATTAGGGTATTTGCTATTACATTTCTGACAATTCTTTATCATCACAACTAAAAGCTTTGTTCTCTGTCCCCACCCCCTTCCTATTTCCCAAAGTTCCATTTTAAAATCTAAAACTATCAGATTTTAGGGTAAGGTTTTGTTATCTTTCTGCTGAATCTTGTTATATACCAATCTGGTAAGTAGGCGTTTCAATTAGTTTTGAAATTGTGTAATACACCCTCCTCTATTCCAATGACTACAGCTTTAAGATTTAAGTTTTTAGAACTTATTTGGATATATACATTAGTACTTCTACATGTTTGCCAAGTTTTATTGTTCTACCTCACCTAAAGTGATTAGTATATTTATAGCCCCCGCACCCCAATTTGGTGGATACATATTTTTAGACTTCCTGTATATAAACATTTCTGGAATGGGCTAAAAAGAGCAAAAAAAAATGTAGACAATGTAAAAAGATATAGCTTTTCAAATTGTATGGTAGATGGTAAATAAAATGGGTAAATGGTGTAAAACAGTTTAAAAGGGTAAAGGTGCAAACAGGGAAATAAACCAAAACAGGACAAAGGGGAAAAGATGATTTTATTTTAAGTTAGAAATATTAAAATGTGTAAAAAGTACAAAAGGGACAAAAGGGGTTAAAAGTATTGTTTACCCCACTCTGTTACCTTTTATTTACGACCTTAAATAAGATAAAAGGAGCGGGAGTAAGCTATGGAACAAGTGAAAAGGGAAACTATTAGCAATATTTAACAGCAACAATATGAACGGTTTATTCAAAACAATAACATTAGAGCAGAAAACTTTACATGGTCTCATTAACTACTGAGTAACTCATACCGGTACATAAAGATCCAGGCTCTTCTCGTGATCGATATTCAAGAGTTGATGATATCAACATGAGACGAAACTTAAAATCTATGTTTCTACTGGATCAATGATTGATTTGTTTCGCTCAAAAATGTTTTTTCTCTAAAAACTGACCCGCCTCTGTGGCGTAGTTGGCTAACGCGCTTGTCGTGTTGAGCTCGACTGCTGAGGCCGGGGAGATCGAGGTTCGAATCTCGGTCGGGGGAACTGGGGGTGGTTTTTCCTAAATGGTTTTCCAATATACCTCCACGCAAATGCGTGTTCATTTCCTATAATTCAACCTTCCCAATTCCTAATCCATTAGAATAATTAGTATTTAAAGCGTATAACCCGAATGGGTAGTAAAACGCGGTGCTAAATATTATTATTATTATAAAAACTGCGATAACTGCAAAAACATTGGCCTTTTCTCATCCTTTATAACTCATGTACTAACTTTACTAATGGTTTTAGTGTTGATTAACGCTATATTTATGTAAAGTGTACCGTCATTTGCGTGGGGGAAGAGTGGAAAACCATTTAGGAAAAAACTCATCAGACACCTTACTGAGATTCGAACCTCTATCTCCCCATCATTGGCGGTCTAATCTTTTTGCGATTTTTAATATGTACTGAGATATGTTGAAAACAAAACAAATAGATAATGACTTCATATCTTTAATTCGCGCAGATAGCTTCAGAGAAAGTTATAAAACTCGTAATCCATCCAAAATTCAAATGGGTCAGTCTTGGAGAGACAGAACACCCGTAACGTTGAATTTAGTACAATAAATAAAAAAATATTAATATCCATCAGGATAATACATAAGGACTAAAAAAGGGCATTATGGGCACCTTCAAAAGGTCACCAAAGTGTCTTTTTCATACCTAAGAATAATGACTTCAAAAATGTTAACTTTACATGTTAACTTTCTATAAGAAACTTTAAATTACGCGAGAGTTTGGCTAACAGAATTTAGTCAAACTCCCCCGGGACTATCTGATCCTGACACAATATTAGGAAATGAAAACAATAACCCTACTAGTAAATAATGAAAATATCATATTAGAAGCAAACCATAGAATAATATTAAAATATATACAAAAGTTAATAAATTTTATAATTAATCTAAATGATCAGAAAATTACTTTACATTAAACTATATTTCAAAATGCAAA